>JAYJMB010000011.1:315359-327823 GCA_036873735.1 Pouteria campechiana
ATGAGCACAATAAAAAACTATAACCTAATAAAAAGATTTTAGAATATGTCAAATATCTACAATATAAAACAAAATACCACATTCCTCAATCCAGTAAAATTTTTGTAATGCATATTCCAAGCAAGAAGGATATTGGCTAGAGCAACTATAACTGTAAGGCTCTTTGCTTGAATATTTGACAGCCCAGGATGGAGTCACAACAATGACCTATACAGAAAATGAAGGTAATGTTGTTTACATCTCATCCTCCCTAGACTCTCTACATTGGCAGGAGCCTCATATACTAAGTATGCCCTTGTCTCATATATCAAGCAAGAATTTAATTGTCTAGCATTTTCAAGTAACCTTCAGTGATGCTTAGAATCACATGCCTCGTGTGTAGTGGCAACTAGTTTCATTCAAAACTATATCTGTCAGTAAAACTGTATCATATGCAATGCGACAATACCCCTAAACACAATGGTAAGACATGCCCCATACGTCCTTAATAGTGCGGGTTTGAGTTAAAAAAAAACAGCCTTTGCAGGAAATAGGGTTAAGAATATGAACATTTTGCCCAGCCCAAATCCATAATGTCAAAAGTGTCGTCATTAGTTACATCCTTAAGTTGTGTCATTCTCCAAAGCACCTCAATAGAAGGGTGTGTGCAAATTACCAAGTGTTGCATGTGATCTTCACAAAGAAGAGATCACACTTATTTTGGCATGAATTACTCATGAAAATGCCAATTCAAAAATGTTTAGACAAATAAAAAATAAGCATTTTATTTTCCAAATTTCAGTGTCAGAAATTTGTGCATGTGTTGATGCCCTGGGAAATGTACACACACATAAAGAAAATGCTGCTGCCAAGTTAAGGCATGGTATTTTTACCCAAAGGACTTAACAATGTCTTCTCAAGGAATTTCTTCAACAACAAACTCCCCTTCAAATCAGGGTCCACGAACTGCCCTCTACTTTGTGTGAGAGGGGAAATGGCATTCAAGCAATCCAAGAGCCACCATGGAAAACTAAGGTTTTCATAGATTGCACCAAAATGAAAAGGTCAAACTTCCATGATCAACGTCTATCAATCTTCATATAACATATTGGAATGTGTGAAATGCAAGAAAAACAACAATAGGTGCCTCCTTGAGAAACCATACTTTAACAGCCATCAATTATGAACAAAAGAACATTAGTAGTTTTCATAGATTGCATTGCACTAAAATAAAAAGGTCAGATTTCCATGATCAACGTCTATCAATCTTTACATAACATATTGGAATATGTGAAATTCAAGACAAACAACAATAGGTGCCTCCTTGAGAAACCATCCTTCAACAGCCATCAAGTATGAACAAAAGAACAATCAGTAATGTTCAATAAATTCATCAAAATGTGGCAATTACTTTAATGTTTCCTATGATAAGTTCCACAGGGATTTTTCCCAGGAATCATGAAATTAGCTCTTGAATGGTTTTCATTGCAGCTAATAACAGAAACAAATAATCTTTACACAAGATAACTATCTAAAGATGAAAAATGCTACGAATCATTGAGTGATGAGGTACTGATGAAGAATGGTTATCTTACCAGACTCCATCCATGTTTGATTCAGCTCGTTGCAAGCCTGAATAACCACAACTGCATCAGATACAAAATACAAAAACCTTAAAATATACTAAACATTAAAGCATTTTCAGCAAAATGATAATGGTGAGAAAACAAATTTAGTATCAAATAAAACCAGTGTTGGGATTCATGTAAAAATTGTCATCTTGGCATCTAACAAGTAGAAAAGAACAAAGGTGTTTTCATTTTATTCATTGTAATTGCAATTACCTGGTTAACAACCATACGAGCTTCATAATTATCTACACAGCTCAAAACAAGATCAACCCCAGTACCCTCCTTACTTGGACGAAAGATTTTCTTTTTCAGGCTCTCAATGAAAGTCTGAAAACCTTCCACAGTTGTGATATTGAGAGTATAGCTCTAAAGACACAATAAAACAACTATCATGTCAAAAAATAATCAAGAAAAGGACAATTATATACACAATTATGTATGCAAAATAGAGGGGATAAACCGATAAAGTGATGCATAAATCCACACTATACATCAACAAGCCACAACAAAGTGTCTAACTACACAGCCCACCATAGGAATTCACTCAACGCTGAGGAAAAGCTTGTGCCAGAAGAGGTTTGTTTTATGTTTGAAAAAGGAAATGAAACAGAAGAAATTTTGTAAGATAGGCAATTTAAGGGAAAGCACTAAGATATCTTAGACCATTTTTTCCCCAACAGTAATGCAGTAAATATCAAAAGCCACGCCATTCCTTGCATTCTGCTCATGCCAAATTCTGCTGTTCCTTGGCTGCCAGCTATTATAGCCATGTGCTCATGAAGTTCGCCCTTTTCCATTAAAAAATGGATATTTTACTAAAAAACCCAATGCCCCATTCAACCACCGTATCCCATGCTTGTTACATTTTTGCTGACTAGTATCCTAGCAACTTGAGCTGAAATGAAATGAGCATTCAGCTAGAATTCTAAATATTGAGTTCCCATTCACAAATGTGTGCCAGTCCAGAACATATATATTAAACCTCAGAAAACCACTGCACGCAATTTGAGGATCACACTATCGAATGTAGCTCAAAATTCAAACTTCATTGAGCAATCTTAACATCCAATAATGTTCTGTTCAGACGTATAACAATTTTATTTTTAAATGCCAATTCAATAGCCAGATGGTGATCAATTCTGTGTACCTTCACTTAAAATCTTTAGGGGCTGTTTGATTGGGGGTGAGGGGAAAGGAAATAATGGAAAGTATTGGTATAATGTCAGTCATTAAGTGAATAAAGTTAAAATAAATAGGGAATAATGATTGAAAATATTGGTAATGATAGGTAAAATTAATGTTTCATAAGCATAATAATTGGTAGGCTAAAATGCAGATCTGGTTGTACTTGTACAGGAGCACTTTAAAGATTCCTCACAAGATCCTTCCATTTGCTAATTATGTTCTCCAAGTTGCCATCCATATTCATCATCACTTTAAAGATACAGCATGCATAAACTTTAATTGGAATCTAATTCATGTCATAAGCACACACCCTACCATGTCCATGGATCTGTGACTGCATAAATAATAAATGATTCTCATGAAGATTGATGATAAGCAAAGTCGAGAAAGCCATGGGCCTTACATGAATCATTTCCACAAAAGCCACAAAAAATTCTGAACTAGATTCTTACCTCAAGCACCACATCGGGATTAATATTGGAAAGGGTCTGAACAGCAGCATCTGTCTTGGTCATTCCAACCTTATATGGAAAAGAGAAAAGGTATACAGATATCATGGGTTACTTGAGAGGATTCTCCATAAAAACAGTTTGGGGTATTAAATATTTTAACATATCTGCCATTATTGTAAAAACCATAGGTTGCACCAAGGGTTTGACATCTAAGGCTAGTTTAAATTAAATTGCTGTACCCCAAAGCCCAACAGAGAACTACAAAAATTGAGAATTTGAGGACTTCATGCCTGCTCTGGGCGAAAGAAGAGTCTATTCATGTTAGCTAACTCCACTGAGTCATAATCGTACAACAAAAGACGACCTATCCCGCACCTTGTGAGCATCTCAGCAGCAACACTGCCAACACCACCTATGCCCTGTACCACCACAAGAAGCATTTGACATTGCAGGGAAATAGCAGAATCAGTATGGCTGAAGTGAGAGGAGGAGAAAATATATCAGATAAAATCACTGAGGAACAATTAGATATGCAAATGTTTTGCAATAACAACAGATAGCAGAGCGATCAATATGAACATGGATAACTGGCCCAGAGAAGCATATAGTATGGAATTTCAAATGAAAAGGGATTCAATGCTTAGTGACCTAAAAAATTTGCCCGATTTCAAGGTTTAGGAACAAATGAATGTCTTCTCCTTATATCTACAACCAGGTTTTGCAACTATGAACATGAAGATCCTTGAAACAATTGGAGTCAGCAAAAGAATAACGCAAAGATGCATATGATCAGAAAGGTCAGTGATAAAAACTGACCTAGAGTGCATATTAAAAGCAGTAGCATCTGTAGCAGCAGCAGTGATGTTATATCAATCATAAAGCCATTCTAACAAAATTTCAAACTATGCATGAAAAGACTGTCAAAAATAGCTTGAAGCATCAGGCTTGTAAACTGAAGAAGGGATATATACTATAAATATGGCCAATCTGAAAAAATTGTCAATAATTATACTCCACATGCTTGTTCCTTATGAGTCTCATCCCTGCTAGCTCGGTTTCTTTCTATCCATACACAAAGGGCCAGGAAATCTCATCTTAGAACATCCAACCATGTTCTTTTGGGCTTTTATGTGTGTACTTCTACAGCCTTCAGCTTAAAAACCTTCACTATCTTTTGCACCGATGCAAACTTTTCATTATAAGGTGACTTTGGATCTCCACAATGATGGGACTCCGTTGAGATTAGAAAGCCTAATCAAGAAGGCATGGATCTTTCGTGCCTTCGAACACTCCGACCACAATGAAAGGATGCAAATCCTATCACCAACATTCTAGCTAAAGCAAGAGTTTGTAGGGTTTCAATGACTCAATCTATGCCATTC
This sequence comes from Pouteria campechiana, assembly GCA_036873735.1. Lineage (NCBI taxonomy): Eukaryota > Viridiplantae > Streptophyta > Magnoliopsida > Ericales > Sapotaceae > Pouteria > Pouteria campechiana. The sequence continues at coordinate 319,989 of JAYJMB010000011.1, forward strand.
TGTTCATTTGTTGACCTCTTTTGAAGCACTTCAAGTCTAGTCAATGACTATCTTCCTCTAAAAGCCCTCCAAAAGCCACTTCACATAGCCAAACAATCCAACCATCTCAATGATCCGGTTAAGGCAATATGTGGACTACCCCAAAAGACCTTGTAAATAGAATTTATATGTTGCAGCCTTTCATATCTCCACCCCTCTATCTCCAAAAAAATAACTTAGAAGGACTTACGGTCCTGCTTTCATAACTTAGAAAGACCAGAGTCCTGCTTTCTAGGCGCACACACACACACCAAAAAAAAGAAAAATCCTAAGCTGGCATGGTAATAATGGCAATGCGAAGTATAGATGAAAACAAACTCCAAATCAAAAAAGAGAGCACAACAAATGTTTTTTACTAAATTTTAATGTTTTGGCTTCAAAGGTGTTTTTTTTCTTTTTCTTATTTTCTGCTTAGCCTTTTTTCTTGTGGTTGTGCATGGCCTTGTTCATTTATGGGTTGCCTTGAGTGTAATACATCAGCTGAATGGCGGCTTTTCTCTTTTTCACGCAATATTCATTAGGAAAAATGTGAACAAGCCTGAAAAAGACTGGACTACCTGTGGACTGGATGCTTTTCTCTTTTTCACACCATATTCATTAGAAAAGATGTGAACAAGACTGAAAAAGACTGGACTACCTGCGGACATAACCCAAGATCAACAAGAATAGCACAACAGGATCCATGAAGCCAACCCCACATCAGTGGGAAATAGCTTATGAATACGATGATGATGATGATGATGATTAATTTAATTTGGTCCATCTTAAAATTAAAAGAAAAAAAAGTACACTGGCAGAATAGGTAATATAAAGGCTAAACTTTTGTCCAATAATAATTGGCTATGAAACAGTTATGATCATAACTAGGGCTTTGTGCCTCATGATGAAATGGGATGACACAAGCAACCATATTTATTTCCACTTTACAAGTGTTTTCTTTTCTTTTTTTTCCTTCATGTTCTTTTTAGATAAGTGTGTGTGGAAGATTTCTTTCATATCTACTTCATGATTTCAAATTAAAATTCAACCTTATTTATATACTGAAAGTTAAAAATAAACAAATTCAAGTGTCTTGTCAATGTTGTGTACTAAAAAGAATCCAAGAAACATAGAAACAAGATGAATACGCACAACGATAGCAACTGAGAATTCCCGTATTCTTTCATAGTTGTCCACAATACCCATCCTCTGCAATGCCATAAGCCTACTGTAGGGATTGCTGTCTACCACCTCAGCACTCATATCCTGCTCACCATTTCAAACAATGCTCGTGAGCTCTTTATCTAACAAAACAGATGACATTGCTACAGACAATAAATAAACCTTGACTTTGGAACGCTGAACAGGCACAGAAGCCATGGGACTTGCAAAATCTTCCAGACGCAGCTGTATCTATCCAACAGAAACTGCAAGAACGTAAGAATAAAGACAAAAATGCAATCAGAACACCAAAAACAACAAACCCAAATGAGAAATGATCATATAAAGCAAAAGTATCATAGCCCGCACAGTTGAGAGTTTTTGAGGTGCCATCCCCATCAAAAGAGTGCAAAACATGAATGGAAACCAGGATGGAAGATAGCATCGCGCAAGTTGGACTCCAAGCTGTTGCTGTTTGAAGGTTAGCAAAGCAAGGCAGGGGAAAACATGGAAGTGTCCATGCAATGTGGGAAAGGAGAAAGCTACATGGGAACTTGGGAACAACATCCTTTAAGAACTTCAGCAATTACAATCTTTTTCGTCACCTTCTTCTTCCTTTTTTTTTCTTTTCATTTTTCCTGTTTTTCTTTTGAACTTCTTTAACATTTTCTCTTCCCTAACCCTAGTGATAAACAATTGAAAAAGTAAATCTCTCTCGTTTTCATTAGCGGCAGTCACATAATAGCGATCTTGGTCTATAAATAGAAAATTATGCGTCGATGTTAAGAGTAACCATGTAATAGATTACCATTTGTCGATTCATGGGCTGTAATTTTTATTTTTGTTTCCTATGATTTACAAAATTTAAAAAAAAAACTAAATTTCACAAAATTCTTTCTCGTGGGAAGAAGATGGGAGAAAACCACCTGCTCCTGGAGCTAGCTCTCTTCTTCCAGCGGAGATCGGCTCTGCAAGTGAAGAGACAGATGGGAAGATCGAAGCACGGAAATGAGATTTGCGATCACGAAGAAAAGTGAGTCGAAGGAGATGCCTTCTCGCCAACTCGCGATTTCCCCAGGCCTTAATACAACCTGGTATTGTCAGTTTTTTGACCGGGAAGCGCAGTAACTTTGAGACCCGTTTCAATCGCACGAGGAAAGAGGCGCGCGTGGGCTCTCCGTCTATTCAACTTGAGGGTGTAAATGTCATTCTTTTCAGGAAAAAAAAACGTCGTTTTAAATTAATTTAGCCATTTAAGTTATTTTAATATAAAAATTATACATATAAATGGGCCAAATAAAACAAAAATATTCAGAGGTTTATTTTCACTACCGAAATGAATTTATTAATGTAGCCCACCCCTTATGACGAGTTTTAGTGAAAATTTGGCAGTAATTAATTGAATGTTGAAAATAATTTGAAAAAAGAAATAAACGATGACGTTTATCTTAAGGCGGATTCTTACTTTTTACATTTACACCCAGAAATATTAAATTTCGCCCACGCGTTTGACAGGAAATCCAAGCTGTCGACCGGCTTCTCGCACGATTCCGGAGCGTATGGTAATGCCGAAACAGGCTTGGGCCCATTCTCTTCTCCGCGTACGCGATTGCTGCCATTGTCTGCAACGTCTCCAAAAGTCGACGGCTAATGCAACCCGGCGTACCGATCCATGATGGGCTTGTTTTATTTGCCTGGAGATTGTGGGCTGATGGCTTAGCATTATGAGTGGCTTAAAATTATTAAATTGTACTTGATTTGGCTGAAGTAGAAATATTAAAATAATGAACAAAATACTTATATAATTAAAATAAATAATTCTAACAAATGTTAATTTAATAAATAAATGTAGAAAACTAAAAATGATAAATTTTAAACTTAGTAAAAAGTAAATACAACATTTATAACTTTAATTTATATTTTCATTTAAAAATCCATTCTATCTGTATTTAATTAACAAGGACTGATATTATTGGCACCTATTTAGTTAAAATGTGAAGATCTTACATGAAAAAAAGACAAAATTGTTGGTAAAAAGAACTTAATATATGAGAGTATTTAAAAAATTATGTCCCGTTTGTGCAAGGATTGTTTAAAATTCATAATAACAATAATAATAAGTCTAAATAGTTCCTCAATTATTGCTAATAACCGACCCTTAAAAATGAGCCTGGGAGTCTTGGACGGGAGCCACGGGACTGTCGCAGGCGTGCTCAACGGAATCCCGCACGGCACGATCCGTCTTCTCACGTACGGCATTCACAGCAGCATCCCGTACTTGCAACCGCAGCTGATTAGCTCAACCCGCACGTTTCGGATTGAAAGTGGGCCCCACAATTAGACCGTTCGACTTCGGCCGGCTGCATTTATTACGGCGACATTACCGGATGATGACAGTCTCCAGCTTTCAAGCATTTCTCGTTTTGCGTGCTCCTTTTTACCCAGCATGCATTGCATAATTGCATATGCAATGCATGCTGGGTAAAACGAAAACGAAAGATCTTAAAAACCTCTTCCCCTCTCCTTCGCTGCTCTCTAAATCTCTGCTACTCCGCCAGAAAAACACGCTTTCGCTTCCTCCTCAACGTCGCCAACACAAACGAATTCCAGATAGAAAGAAAACCGGCAGCGGGTGGTGCGTCTGAGGATAATGGGAGATTTAGAGCAGCCATCTCTAGTACCAAAAGAGACAGCCCTGCAAGCCCTCAACACCATCATCCAGCTCCACTTCGAGAAAACCCTAGAGAAGAAGAGGGCCGTCGATCTCCAGAAGAAGGAGCTCTGGAAGTTCTTCCACTTCTTCTTCCTCTTCCTAGCCCTCGTCCTCGCCGCCCAGGCCCTCTCGCCCAAGCTCCAATGCCGCCACTGCTGGATCCCCATCGGCCTCCTCTCCCTCGCCCACCTCATCTTCTACATCTCCGTGGCCCAGACCCTCAGGTGCATCACCGGCTTCAAGTACCAGAGACGGTGCCACAAGCTCACGCTTGGCCTCGCCACCGAGCGGCTCAAGCAGCTGAAGATGAGGAGCGGCGTCGGGATGGAAGATGAGGAGGATTTCGAGATACATTATCAGGAGCCCCCCGAGAGCTACTTCGGTAAGTTCAAGAGGAACTGGGCTCTCTACTTCACCTTCTTTATCCTCACCTTCGTCTTCATGGTCTCTTCCTCCGTCGTCATACTCTGCTTTTAGGCCCTTGATTGGAGATTTCAGAGGTAGTTGAGGATTTAAGATTTCAACTTTCTTCAATTTATGGCGGCTGCTGCTGTTGAGGAGCTTAATCGGGCTTAGGATGGGGACTTTGTAGCAATTTAAATTTTGCGCATTGGTCTATTTCTTGAGTATAGATGTTTTTGGTTGCTGGTGATGGGTGCTTTGTCTCTTCCTTGCTGGGTTGACTGTACAATCAACGGAAATTTGAACTGTTAACTTTCTGATAATCATGTATTTAGTTCATTGTAAACCGTTTTGACCCGAAAGATTTGCTGCAAATGCAATGCAGATTTTCATCCGTTGAGGGTTGATTCGGTAAATGGGATGGAATTGGACCAGATGGGAGTTCAAACTTTTATTTCAGAATGAATTTGGATGACCATGACTCTTTCAATCTGGGAGAAGGCAGGGTTGGAAAGAGTTGAGATTTTGGAATGTATTTCGTAATGGAAGGCAATGATCTATTTAAGCCATAACGATGCTTACCATCACAATGGAATCCCCAATTCATCCCAGCCCAAGCTGCCTATAACAGAATTACATTTGGTAGATCGCATTTGATTTCAGAGCTTGGATCACCGAATAATTTGGGTCCACTCAGCTGTGAGCTATTTTGGTGGATTGACTTGGTTTCATTTCTTTAGGCCGACGTCTACATTTAGACATTTTAGTTGAGAGTGAGGAGAGTGTTTCCTTTCCTTTTAATTAATAAGAAATTTATCTATCTTGTTAACTTTCTCAATTCCATGGATAAACTATTTTATATCAATAATCTTATTATTAAAAAAGTCATTTATTTTACTTTTATCCACTACTTCATTAATATTATTTTCACTTTAATCATGTTCTTTCCTCCCATCTCCTCAAAATATTTCTTTTACCATGCATTGATTGTGTTTGGATATTGATAAATCTAAATCTAACGCTTTATCGAAGTTAAGAAAAAGTAATTAGAAAGAAAAAAGTGAAATGCATAAAAAAAAAAAAGGTTTAAGAAAGAAGACTATAATGTTATTAGGCTATAAAGTGAATAAAGATACAATAAACAAGCATTCTAGGGAACACTTAAACAATAATGTAAAAAATGTAGGATAATTAAAAATAGTTAAATATCACATCAAAATAAATAATAGGTAAGTATTATATTAAAGTATGAAGATCCACTATTCCTTTTTTTTAAAAAAAAGTTTATATGTTTTATTTTTATCCACTATTTCACCTACATCAATTTTAGCTTTGATAAAATTATTTCCTTCTATGTTTAAAGCATCTTTTCCACATGTTGGGTATGATGAGTAGTTGATATGAAATTCATGAAATTTAAATTTACAAAAAATCTATTTTTTAAGAGTTGATTTGATGTAGAATTTTTGTAATAATTTTATTTTTTTTATTATTATCTATATTTTAAATTATTATCTTTTATTTATTTTAATTTTATTTACTTTATAAGACCAATGTTATCAGAATCAAATCAATAATTGAACTAGCCGAAAAGCTGGTTCAGTTCAAACCGATTGGACCATTCAATCGAATCGGTTTGAATAAAAAACGCGTACTAAAGTTCAACTATAAATAAAAAACGCGTACTAATTGCTAGCATTAAAAAAATAATAAGCTTGAAAAATAAAAAAATAAATTTAAAATCTGCCAAAATAAAATTACTATTATTCACCGAAGCTAAAGAAGACACCTTTGACATTAATGTGGAGATGCCAAAGCTGGAAGGGACACCGGGAATGTTGGAGCTGTTGATGGAGCGACTGGAGCTAGAAAATGGAAACGCTAGAGCTAGAAGGGACGTCGATGGCCACTACTGCCGTTGATTGCAACGGCTGTAAAGCTTCCCTTGTTCACTGAGTCAAGATGAGTGACAGGGAGAGAGAGTAATCATCGATGGCCAGAGCTGTTTGAGGAACTGCGACCGAAGACAGAGAGGGAGAGGCAGTTGGCGCTAGAATAAGATGTTGGGTTCGGCACAGAGGGTAGCCAACACGAGAGGGTGTTTCGCATCTTTGCGATTTAGGGCAGGATTACCGTCAATGGTCAGGGCTGTTCGACGTGTGACCAGAGATGAAGAGGGAGGGGCAACTAGTGCTGCAATCAATTGTTGGGTTCGGCGCAGAGGGCAATGACTTGAGAGGGAGGTTTTTGACAAATGGATATTGGATCTGGCGACCGGAGACAGAGAGGGAGAGAGAGGGATGGGGGTTTTTAAAGGCTGGCTAGCGACGATGGCCACCAGAGAGAGAAAGGGAGAGCCAAAAAAGCAGTCGCTGGAATGGATTTATCTTCAGTGTAGAGGCAGTTGGCCCAGATGAACTCATTCATGATTAGGGCACAACGCAAATGTAGGTAAGGTTTTTTAAATTTTTGAATTTTCATCATTTTTCCTTTTAAAAAAAATTAAGGTCAAACCATGGTTCATCCAGTTCATGCAGTTTTTTTAACATCGGACCAGACTGGCCTTAATCAAATAGGTGCTTGGACCAGTTGATGGTTGAACCAGCCGGTCCAATCAGGTTCTGATAAAACTATAATATACTCTTATATTGTTGAAATTAATTTTCTTTCCATTCAATTTAATTCTAAGCAAATCTTCTTTCCAATTCTGGTCCTCAAAGGCAAATCCACTCTACTACCAAGCCATATTTAAGATTTCAAAACCCTTTTGCTTGATGTGGCATCAATCTAAGCACGATAATTCCACCTGGAGCCTACCTTTCAAATCGTAACCCTCTAAAAAGGTTATTTATTTTATTTTCTTTACGTCTGGGCTAATATTATTCCTAAATTTTGCTTTAATAATTTCTCCCGTTTCCACTCGATTAAGCAAACGTGATGAGTCGGCCTGACTTTTGAGTGAGGATGTTGGCTGTGGGCGTTGCTCAATTGACTAGGATTTGTCCTAATGTCCTGGATCAATGCCTGCTACATCTGAACTTTCTACTCATCTGGAGTGCTTGCTGCTGCATTATAATCAACCCGTCATCCATTTCATTTGAATGACTGGTAACTTGATCAAAAGCTACTGGACAAGGTGTCTTTAGATCTCTGACCATTGAAATATGCTACAGTTGGTTCCAACAATGCACTTGGTGTATCGCCTTTTACAAATGGCAACTTTCATAGAGGGAGCTTCTTGAGTTCCACAATCTTGAACAACAAAATGCCAATTACACTTAAAAGAGCAATTATCCACCGTTTCCTCACAGTACACCCACGCCCAGAAGAGACCCAATCATGACAGGTTCATTGCCCTCAAATTTAACCTTCAAGTGTCACAAGATCAGTCACTTCCAAGAAGCTGATTTTGACTTTTTTCTCCACCCACACATATCAGCACTTTTTTGAAACAATGAGAAGGAAATATCCATGACATAACCAGCCGACTTTAACTTCAAATTCCTGCATTTCTTCCCAGCAACAAATCACAGTTTAAAAC
>JAYJMB010000011.1:357115-369695 GCA_036873735.1 Pouteria campechiana
ATTGTCAGTTTTCAATGCAATTACATCTGATGGGTGTTTTTAGAGGATAATTTTTTTACTCCAAGGGATTTAGGCAATTATGTAGGCCATTGGCCATTTATTAATTCGGAAACTAACGGTTTTTGCTATTTTTAAAAATATTTTGATAAAACATAGATATTTTTGTAAATATTTGAAAAACATTTTGAAAACATGCAATTATGAGTAAAACGTGTAGGTATATCTGCAAATGCCCTTATATTTTAACTAGTATGGGTTTATCTGCAAATGCCCCTCTATTTTAACTGGTCTAATTCATTATTTTCCAAGGCAGGTTTTTTACATTGCATTATTTGTGTCTTCTAGTATTAATGGCTTGTTGGAGATGCCAATGTTTTCCTAATGGTATCCTTTGTTGAAGATGTAACTTAAGCCCCTTTAAGATTGGACCTTGTTACATGTTATCTTCTATAATGTTTTCATTCCTAAATATGCGAGTGTATTTATTTTAATCTTAAGTTGCATCTAAATATTCAAACTTTTCCCCATGTGTTTTTGCAGTGTTCCCCCCTTTTATTTATTACCAGTGCCAGAACCCCACCCTCTTCTAGTACGCATCCTTTGATCCTCAAAACAATCGGCTTATGTATTGAAGAAATTTTTGTTGAAAGCCTGGCTATTACAGTTGCCTAATGCCTACAATGTTGTCAATGGGCCCATTTGCTTCGACGCACTTTTTTTGCTTAAATGACACTGCTAAATCATTTATTGAGTTCGGTAAAACCAACACCGAACTGTGATTAATTCTTCTATTCATTTTAGTCAAACCAGTGCTACCTGAAACATAGAGAAAGAGTTCCACCAGAAACCAATGACCCTGGGGACCTTGGGAATTTATGGAACAAGGTTCTTGATGGGTTCGCTCCATGCTGAAGAGCTGGGGAAAGTGTCTCTCTGAGTAATTGACTGTTTAGATCCCTACCTTCTGCACTGGATCGCTTTGTCTCCATTCTTTTCATGCAACCCTACATACAATGTTTGGATGGTCTGCCAATGGATGAAGGAAGGAGCTTTTGCCATGCTTTCAGCCAAACTTTGTGGGTAGGGCTTCTCTTTATGGGGACATTCTTCCAGCTTATTACAGAATTTCTTTTGTAATTTTTTTCTAGAAAGAGAAAAGAATTGTTTTGCTTCAATTAGGTTCTCAGGTCCTGTTGAATAACAATTTTTCTTGAGACGATCTTGCTAATGTGTTGCATTTTAAATCTTATTAATGCTATACATTTAAGAGGATATTTTGCTTGATCTTAATTTAGCAAGTTCTATGGGACGAAAAAATACAATTTTCGTTGCTGCTTTCCCATAGAGACTTTTAATTTTAGTATCAGAGTATGCTTTTACTCGTTTGAAGATGCATTTACTCTCAGGTGGGCATACTAAAACGAGTCCTTGAGGAAGCAGAAAAGGTGATACAAGAGTTCAAATGGATGCTTTACAAGTCAATGGAAAATCCGCAACTGGACATCACTGAAGTGAGTTCATGCATTGTTTATCATTCTGGTTGAACATTTGAATGATACAAAACTTCGCATTCTACTTGAAATTTGATATCTTAAGAATTCGAGTGCTTGTTTGATTTATATGCTGCCCATGATCTTATATGCTCATGATCTTATATGCTGTGATTTATATGGTAACAAATGTTGCCCATGATCTTATATGCTGTGAGAAGGATGTTGCTTATAGAATTCATTTTAGTTCGAAGAACTGGAGACATGCCTTTGGAATCTTATGAACTTGCCATATGCCAATCAGATTAAGAGATAAAATTGTTAAATCATACTATTTGACACCTGTCATGTTTTCTGAGGCAGAACTTTTTGCAGTTAAGGAACAACACATGTATAGGATGAGTGCATTGGGATGAGAATGTTAACATGGATGGCTGATAAGATGGTGAAAGATTTAGAAGTGTATACATTTGGAGGAATTAAGTGTGGCACTGGAATAAGACGAGAAAATGGAATTAGCTGATTTGGCAACATCGTTGTGAAGGCTTAGGACTGCCTTAATTAGAAGGATGGAGGCCTAAGGCCCTAAGAAATGAAGCAGAAGGCCCAAAAGGACATGAGCGGACTTGTTGAATAAGGGCTAGAGGGCTATGATTTGAATGGAGAAATGGTCCATGATAAAGTTGAATTGTATAGTAGAACTGATGTAGCTAACTCTGAAGAGTTTATGACACTTTGAAAATGACGATCCAGAAGGGATCGATGTGTAATTTTTTCACTATTTGATTGAAGGGAATGATTTTCATTTACTAGGGTAGTGACATAAGGACAATTTATTGCCCTCTCCCTATTATTAATGATTGAAAGGAGATCACTGGCTAATTCTTGTCTTTGCCAAAATGTCGAAATGCCATGTGTAATACTAATTAGTCACACCTCAATGTTAAGATGCAACAGATTCATCTCTGATCTATTGCCTACTTTTGTGCCTTTTCGTAAGTGGATTGACATTTGCTTGCATTTTGCCTTTTAACCCCCAATATTCCTCACTACTGATGCATGCTGCCTGCTTCTGCTAGCTGGAGAACACTGTGAGGCTGTTATTGGAACTGGAACCTGAGTCAGACCCTGTGTGGCATTACCTGAATATACAGGTTGGTGATTGTCATTTGTTTGTCCTCATGATAGTTCACAGTTTAAGGGAAGGCTGATTAATGGCTCCATATATAGTGCATTATTCTGATTTCATTCAGAGCATGCTACTTGTCAGTATTTTCTATCCAAGATTTGTTCCAGTTGTTTAGGTTCAATTATTGTGGCAGAATCGCAGGATTCGAAGATTGCTTGAAAGATGCACTTTGGATCATGAAGCACAGATGGAGGCTTTGCATAATGAGATCCGGGAGCAGGAACTGTCTGATATGAGATGGAAGCAAATCCAACAGTATTCTAGCAAGGCTGTAAGTGTTTCAGTTTATATAGCCTGACAAATTCCTTCGCCTCTTACTGTTTATACGAATTCACTATATTTGTATTTATCTTTCTGTTTGGTCAACCAAATCTTATTATGCAAAAATCTTGTGTTCCCATTCATATGCATACAATGTATCCCTATCCTGCTGTTAAATTCATGGGCATCCCATCTTACTTCAGTTTGCAACTGGGAGTGCATATTCTTGTTTTCCATTGGTTATTATCTTTTTTCACCTATGTGGGAATGTACATATTTAGATCAGTCAAAGAGTTGTATATTAATTCTACATATTTTCAACAACACTGTCAGTCAGATGTCGACTACTCCATCCTTCTTGGAGACAGTCACCTGGCAGCAGATTCAGAGCCCATGGATATTCCAGATGAAAAAGCAGATGCGCTTAGGGCGAGATACATCCGCAGGCTAACTGCTGTTCTTATCAATCATTTGCCTGCATTTTGGAAATTGGCACTTTCACTGTTCAGTGGCAAATTTGTTAAGGTACTACCATACTTTTCTTTCATGTTGATTTCTCTCTCATCCTTTTCATGATAGGCCTGATCAGTGGAGTGGATTTGTAATCCATCGAGAATTCCATTTCTCAATTGTTGATTCAACATGTAATTTCTATAATAACCCTACTTTTTTAATCATTACTGATATTTTCAATCATCACCTCATATTTATTTTAACTTTATTCACTCTATGACCGACTTCATGTTGCTGATAGTAATTTTCTTTCCAATCAAATCCACTCTAAAGATAAGGCCTTAAGGCTTTCCCTGCTTTTAATATGATAAAATTTACACATGTACCTTCATTTAAACTCAGGAAGAGTTTGCATGAGTGTCTTATTTTCCATCACCCCTTCTCTGGGGTAGGAATCATTGCTTCTGTGGACAATTATTCTGTATTTTCATGCTTTCTTCTTTGGTTTTTCCTTGATCCTATGAGGAGAACATTATCTATGAAGTTATTAAAATTTCCTCTTTTTTTATTTTATCTGCATCAGTCTTCTCATGCCTCTGGAAACATGCTTCTTGCCCATGAAGCAAATGCTAAAACTGCAAAGAAGATAGAGGATAAAGCAAGTGATGTGAAGTATACAAGTCATTCTCTTGATGAAGTTACTGAGATGGTGCATGGTACCATTTCTGCATATGAGACAAAGGTAAAGGTGTTCTCTCAGATTTCTGCTATGCTGAACATAAATAAATGATTGGACTTTCTATCATTTTTTTAGTCTTTTTTTGGGTGTATACTATCATCAGTTAGTTCTTAATGACTGCCCGGCAGTAAAAGGAAAATCCCTTCTGACACTATTCTGTGTTCTTCAAGTCATCCTATTATTCTTTGGCCTGTCTGAAGTGGGGTTGAGGGCCTTGTTCCTCCACAACATTTATGATCCTACAATTTCTTCAATGTGCAGTTGTTATGTGATAGCTACAGTAAGAAATGAAATTACACTTGAAAGTTAGTGCTGCTTAATTCAAAGGTTAATCCCTTTTTTTTAAATAAAAGATCTTTTAGGTAATCATGCCATGGAAGGAAGAAGAATTATGAATCTTATTTTGTAAATCCAACTTCCTGGATGCAACTGTTACTGCGGAAGATTGTGTATTCAGATTTCACCAAGGCAGTCCATTTCCCAACTCATATTGTTCTCTTATCATTAATAGACCTTGTGATGTCCACACATTTATAAATACAATAATGTCAACCCAAATGTGACACTCAACCCAAATCCTGAACAATTAACTGCCCTCACTTGTTAGGATAATCTCAAACCATACCTATCTTCTAGGCACTACAAACCTCCTGTAATGAATGCATGGACATGGTGATATAATATGTAGCACTTCACCAAAGGATATCTTTGTCCTTTTTGGTTGAAGTTTGCATCACCCTGACCACTCTGGTAGCAGATCCTAATGAATTCCATGAAGCAATTCTTCCTGCAATCAATTCCCTGCATCCTCTCAATCTAATTATGAACCTGAAGCATCACCTTGTGCTACATGGGTTAGAACTTCCCATTGCAATGTATATCTGCCTATCTCTGGTTGCTATTTTTATTTTGTGGGTGGAAGTTTCTTTAAATCGTCCTAATGCCTGAATTGGGCTCTATGGGATCATCAATAACCTCTGAGGCATCATCCTGCAAATCTTTATAAAAGTCATTTAATTATAAGATTTTCCCCTACTGGTTATCATATTCAAGTTGAATACAAAGCAACTTCGTGAAAATAATTCAGGAACTAAAATTTTAGTTAGTTACTCAACACAGTTTCTTGTGCTTAATAATTGAGGTTTGCCAAAGTTTGGACAGTGTGGCTTCTAGTTCCCTGTATTTTAGTGGTCCAAACTGAGTGCACAGGACATGAAAAATGAAACTGGTGAGTCTTCATTCCTGTATTCATTGATACCAACAGAGCATTGTATCTTCTTTTTCATGGATTGATCCCAATTCTTGGATGTGATTATTCTGTAATGTTTCTTGTTGGACTTCTTGAACTATTTTACTCACATACATTATGATTATCATCATCAAACTTGGGAAGGGAATTACAATTTAGGGCTGCTAGTCTGCCTCTTTCATGGGCAAACAGAAATATTATAAAAGAAGGAAAGCAGGATAGAGCCCACAAGGTCCAAAGTTCTTAGTCTAGAAAGTGGTATTGAGGATGAAATTAAGTTAGCGAGTGGCCTTTTTGGATTGAGATTGGATAATGACAAACACATCTCTGCCTATAGAGATGGTGATAATGATCTTCCAGATATATCTTCCCATAGAGATGGTGATAAATGATGTTCCAGATACTATTTCCAATTTTCCATATGTATGCAAACTTGCAAAGCAAGATTGTCCCTTGGTACACATCGATGTTGACATGGTATGGGCTCATATCGAGTCATATATTTCTGATTTTCCAATCATTTTGCACCAAGACTTCTAGCAATAGAATGACACACAAACTATTGCATCAGGATTCACGAGATGGATTCTGCATCCAGAAATTCATATGCAGACTGCTGACACAGCATTAATAAATCATAATACAGATGTTTCTTCAGATTATTTGGTGGGTCTATCAAGTTTGGTTTTGATAATGAACCGCCAGCTAGAACTTAGGATTTGATTCATTATGAGAATTTTAAATCGTCTCTATTTTCAAATTACGATTGATGCTATATCCTAAAAGAGATTGAGACTTTATTCACCTTTTATTTTTAAACTTGAGCTGATTCTGTATGCTTTTTTTGTTTTTGTTTTTGTTTTCGTCTTTTTTCATGGCCCAATCTTGCCATCAGAGCAGCAGCCTTGCTTCATTATTTCAATTACTTTACACCATTAGTTTCATTCTATCATTAGTCCTAGATGGAAATTTTATGAATAATTGTTCCTGTTTCAGGTCCATAATACATTTCAAGAGTTTGAACAGTCAAATATTCTTCGCCCATATGTCAGTGATGCCATAAAGGAGATATCTAAAGCATATCAGGCTTTTGAAGGGAAAGAGTCTGCACCTCCTAATGCTGGTAGTTAAGTTCACTTTGTGCAGTGTTGAACATTTTTTAAGTTGAGTAAATGCTCAGCATTTTCTTATTCTACCAGTTAGAATCCTGCGTGCACTTCATATGGAAATCACGAAGATCTACGTGTTTAGGCTCTGCTCGTGGATGCGGGCAACAACAGAGGAAATATCCAAGGATGAATTATGGATTCCTGCATCAGTTCTTGAAAGGAATAAATCTCCGTACACTATTACTTTCATGCCTTTTGCCTTCCATTCAATGGCAATCTCGGCCATGGATCAGCTCAACACGTAAGTTCATAAATAAAAGAATTTTTTAAATTTAATTTGTCACCTTGTCAGGACTTCAGGGCATATAAGGCCTTCATTCTGCATCCAATGTATCAAGGAGGTTTGCCCACTGCAAAAATCAGAAAAACTCAAAAGAGCCTAGTGTTAGCAGCTATTTGCTCTTTTCTATGTCTGGCTTCTCAATATCTAATAAGTGGATAAGGCAATAACGCTGATTGTTGCAGCAGGCAATCTGCATGGTGGAACCAACTTGTTGGTTGTATGTGACACAAACATGATATACTAGAGCTGTTACTCCTTTCAGAATGGTAATTTTGGTTCAACCAGTTGGTTATGCGCATCTATGTAGCGGTTGTCTGAAGTTCAACTGGTTGGATTGCAGATTGCAGTCTGCATATACCATCCAATCAGTCTTTCGTGTGCAGTTCCTAACTTTTGTGAATAAGTCATCCATCCGAAGGGTCAGAATGTGCAAAGTTCAGCCATGCTTTTAGTGGACAGTTTAGAGGGGCACTGAAATTATTTTTAGGCTTGATTTCTTGGTAAATCTTGTGGCCTTGTGAGTTTTGAGTGATTTTGTTGTGGACCATTTCCCTTATGTCCTGCATCAATGAAAAGTTTAGTTATAAATTTGCACCACCAATTATAATGGCTCCCATAGCCCTTGACTGTAATGTACTCTCAATTGGATGTGTTTAGTCTTCTGTCATTATCGTTAATCTTACCCCAATTCAGATGCCAGATGCATAAATCCGAAATCTTGTTTTATTATTCCACTTTTCTTTAATAAGATTCCCACTTACACCAATGATCCTCAGATGCTTCCTATCTTCACCCATATCCCTCTGGGGCTTGCAGTTACTCTTATAGAGCCTTAATGTTGAAATAACCTGCTTGCTAACCAGTGAATTGTTGTTCTCCTTTACACATGACCAGACCATCTGTGTTTACTATCTCATCTTGTTGCATATTAGTATTGCTTCCAGTTCTTTTATTTCTAATCCTATCCTTCTCTTACTGCTCATGCATCTTAACATCTTCATTTGCAATATGCTCATCATATGTTCTTGACCACATATCATGATGTCCATAAACTGTAGCTGGTGTTTTGCCTTACTATTTCCCCTTCATTTTCACGGTATGTTGCTCTACCATGAAACTCGAGAGAGGTTCTGCTTGATCAATTTAGCTTTAACTGTTTTTCTTTTTTTGAATATTTGCACCCTTTTGCAATTCTATGAGCAATTTCTTCGATCTTTCAGGTTTCCCAATTTTGGCCTAAGATATTGAAAATGATCATTCGGCTACAGGTCTAGTCCTCTTTCGTATATCGTCTGGACTGGAATTTTAGGCTTAAAGACCTTGCCTGGCAAAACTAAAACCCATTATCATAATGCTGGCTGGCTTCTGGTTGTATGTATGAGGTCAAGGTCTGACCTACTAATTTTTCATGGTCATTCCTTAGCGTATGAATGGTGATATATGCTGTATTTAGCAGCTGGATATTTCTCAAAAAGCAGGTAGCTGAGTTCTGGCTCAAACCAGACTGGGGATCTGGTCACAGAGTCATCATTGGCAAGGCTTAGCATCAGGCATGCTTTTGGTTATCATGGTTTCAGACTGTTGTTCTTCTTTTGTGGACTGGTCTTTGAATGATGCTGGCCTGGCCTTCCCACTCCCACCTCAAAACCCATAATTTCTATGGTGATCAACCTTTTTAGTGTTGTATCTTCTGTTTCTTCTTTCAACTTGTTCCCCATTTTGGTTGAGAAACTGAATACTTTTACTTTCATCTGAGTTTGCTATTTTCTCTCTTTTCTAGGATGATGCTGAGTTTACGGGCTGACGCTGCAAAGTCTGATGACATGTTTCATCTAGTCCATGAAATTCAAGAATCCATTAGACTTGCACTTGTGAACTGTTTCCTGGATTTTGCAGGTACACTTGACTGCTGCAGTTTCTAGCCTGGAGAATGTGCTTAGTACATCATATTTCTCTGGTTTGTGATGTGTTGGAACTTTGTTGGTGTATTATTTTGCTTGCTTTCACAGGTTATCTGGAGCAGATTGGGAGTGGACTGTCTCAGAATAATAACCAGGAAGATTCCAAGCTGCAAAACGGATATATACAGACATCTGGGGCTGAAACTGTTCATGCTTCTAGTGCTGTTGTTGATTCACATCGAAAACTTCTGATGGTACTGAGTAACATTGGATGCTGCAAAGATCAACTCGTTCATGAGTTGTACAACAAATACAAACATATATGGTTCCACTCTCAGTAAGTAGTAAAACTTGGAGCCTTTCTTGGCCGAGGGCTTTTAGATGGAGAGGTCATAGCCTCTTCTCATTTCAGCTGCAGTATTTGAATGCAAGGAGCTATTTGCCTTTAAATACAATAATTTTAATTGCATCATCATTGTTGGCATTTTGTAATCATGCAAGTTATTACATGCTTATAATTGTGAAGGGATATGCATATTTCTTATTCTTTTGAAATCATTTACCAATTCTGGCCTTCATATTTCACACAACTATAGGCAAAAAGATGAAGGTGACTCTGATGTACAAGATCTAGTATCATCTTTTGGGGCACTTGAAGAAAAAGTCGTTGGACAGTATACTTATGCCAAGGTATTTATGACTTGATTCTTCAGGTTTTCTTTGGTAGCTTTTATGTAGGAATCATGCTAGTGCTTATGTCAGAAACGTCTGCAACTGTTCTGGGAAGGATATCTTGTAGTGACCTGATAGGTGTTTTTCTACACTAGCCGCTATAAAGAAAAAAGATTCTTAAGGCTGTAAACAAGCCAAGCTTACCTCAGTATAGCTGGTTAAAGTTTGATTATATTTTTCGCTGAGTTGAAACTTAGATGCAATCATGAACTTCACTTTTGTAATGGTGATTTATTGCCTCTCTCATGAAATGCCAGGCATTTCTTTCCACTTTGATGAATAGCTTTTGGCAAATATGAAATACTAAATGGATTTTTTTTTTCTTAGATAAACTGATACAGAGCATTAAGGATGATGCTCCCTGCTAAGGAGACTGGAAAAAAAAGGGACATGCTGATCATATATTGCTTGAATGTGATGATGTTGAATTGTGGTTAGGATTAAACTTCCTTAATTAGATGCAAGAAGGAATTATACCCTAGAATTCACCCTCCTTTGCTGGGCAAAGCCATGCATGGGTTTGGTTTTCTGTTATTAGATCTATCTGCCATAAGTGGATTTTCAGGTTATTCTTCTCAACTCTTTATTTGATATACCTATGTGGAAATGCTCCCTAATCTTAAATTAGGTGATATTTACATCATGACCAATCTACTGCAGTCATAATCCATGTATTTTAATCTTGGTTGTTCATCTTATTGGGATCATCTTACTAGAATTTATGTCACATACCATCTTTTGGATATTCTTTGAAATCCTCTTTAGATATCTGAAAGTCAGTTAATCTGATTTTCTGTTTGGACTTCTGTATCTTCATTGATATATTTATTTCAATTTTCTTTTGTTTTGATAGGCAAATCTGATTAGAAATGCAGCAATAAACTATCTTTTAGATTCTGGAATCCAGTGGGGAGCAGCACCAGCTGTCAAAGTAAGGAACATTGGGAGAACTGTTGTTCCTTTCTTTCAGCTCCGCAAGAGGAAAACTTATGATTTAACATTCAGGACAATGATTTTTTTTTTTTTGTTTTTTGTGCAGGCAATTCGAGATGCAGCCGTGGAGTTAATGCACACACTTGTAGCTGTACATGCAGAGGTACTTTCAGCTCGTTTGTTCATTTTTCCAGCTGTTTGCTTGGTTCCTCACAACCATGCTTCAAGATGTTCAGAGTCTTTTTTTCAGACGAAGGTGTATGATGACCAATGTTCTTAAAATCAATATTATCATCGATAGTATTGTTTTAGGTCCCCACCAATACGATAAATTAATTAAAAAGGAAATTATCTATGCTTTTTCATAAATATCGATATAATCGGAGATAATATCGATTTTATTGAATTTATTGAAAGAAAATGTCGATATTATCTTGAGCACATGAGAGATGATATCAATTCAGATGCTATCTTATATCGTATCCCTTTGAAATTCATTTTTTTCTCCTCAAAACCTCTATTCTCATACAATATAGGAAGATTCAAAGCTGAAAAACTTATATTTTGGCATTAAAGTTGACTTTTTTCATTCAGACGTCCACAAAATACATAGGTACAAAAATCCATTTTAACCAACTTTCTGTTGTTTATTTCTTTCAAAATTAATTTCTTATAACAGTTTATATATTATAGCTTTGATTGGTATATATTTTAACTGCATTATGCAATATATTTTGAATTTTTTTGAGAATGGGAATGAACTTATCATTTGGGAAAAATCTCTAAATTGTTTGATTCATCCTAGATCTATTAATATTAATGTTTGAAAAAAAATTTATAGGCATTAACATGGTAGATCTGACTTTTCCAATGATTTGTAGTTGAAAAATCTATTTAATTTGAAAAAATTAGGGATTTTGGAGAAAAAACCTAAATAAAAAATTATATGCAAATGTGTTGTTTTGATCCCAATAAAAAGTTAAAAGAAAGTCTACATTGTTATTTTCAGCATGGATTTTCAACCTCACAAATTAATTATAAAATTAATTTTGAATAATTTTTTTATTAAAATAAAATAATAATTTAAATTGTGTTTACTATCCCTTCTATTCACGTATTTTCATTTCTCATATATGTTTCTATTATTCATTCAGTGGTGGCTTTTTAGTCTATATTTATGTCTGGATGTGTATTTATATTTATCATAATTTATTAAAAAATTTCATTGAAAATTTCTTAATTTTTCTATTTTTGGTATTTTCCGATAAATTTTCCTGAAAAAACAATAATATTTCCAATCAATTTGTTAATATTTTTTTTCCAAACCGCCAATAAATGGGTATTAATCGATATTGCAAACACTGATCATTTCAAGATGTTACATGATGGAAATCAAGAAAACTTCCATAATGCATATCATTAAAGCGTTGTATAATTCCAATGTCTCTAAGCTGCTGTGATGTGAAGTTTGACTATTCCTGATGATAGTAAAGTATTTTCTACTTTGATAACTTGTCTATTATATTGCTATACATGGAACAAAAATTCATTGATTTTGGTCGAAAGGGATATTTAGATATGTTGGACATAGTACTCTGACAATTCTTTTATCGATTGCATACTAAACTATGGCCTTTTAACCGGGAGCCTTCAGGAGTATTTTGGCACTCAATCTAGTGTCAATGGTGCATGTTGAGAATCCTGTTGGCTAATCTTGTACAGAGTTATCTGGTTAAGTTTGAGATGATGTGTTGTGTTTATTTAAACTTGAACCAAGGGCCTATAGGATTATTCAATGCAGAATATGACCTGCCCATGTTGCAGACATGGGGAAATCTATATTCTACACCTACAGTGTGTTTGGTAATTTTTGAAATGATGTATCAACCTAATGGCTTCTTGCATTTCAGTCAGGTGCTTCATATGGAATGGTACTGATTATTATCACTTTGAGACTGGATTTTAATTCTGACACTGGTGCAAGAAGTTATTTTTCTTTTCCTCAATTTCTTGCTAGGAAATCTTCTAGCCTTTAAGATAACCGAAGGTGCCATGTGACATACTGGAATGGATTGGAATGCCATTGCCAAAGGACTCTCTCTCTCTCTCTCTCTCTCTCTCTCTCTCTCTCTCTCTCTCGCTTGCCAATGACATACTGGAATGGATTATTGGAATGCCATT
>JAYJMB010000011.1:369705-390582 GCA_036873735.1 Pouteria campechiana
TTTACAAGTTCAAACCACCAAACCCCATATCAAAGTAGGGCCTACCAAATCTAAAGGTTTTGCTATTTCAAACTAGTGTTTGCAATTTCGCTGAGAGGGGAAATTTCCCTAAATTGAAAAAGAGAAAATTTTGCAAATTTCAAACAAATTATCGATAATTTCACCAAACTATTTTACTAAAATTTAAAAAATATATAGAAAAATTAAAAATTCTTTCAAAAAACTTCTTGATAAATCTTGATAAATTTAATTGTATATTTAAAATAAAAAACATCACTTTAAATGCCAACATATAAGAAATAAAGAAAACATACCAAATGACATAAACACCGATATCGCAATTTTCTAATGTAACACATTACTAAATTAGAGATTTAGGTCACATGCTCCTAAGCCACATCTTCTGGTTTAGTTTTACTACTTTTTCCGGTATCAAACATATTAAACCTGAAATAAAGACATCAATGAACCCATCGTTTGACTCCATATTTTATATTCAAAGTTGAAGTAGGATCATTTGATTCCATTTTGTATATCCAAAGTTGAAGTAGTAAATAATTATTATTATAAGCTATTTAAGCAAATATGATGGCTAAAAAATATTTTATGTTGTAAAATACAAACTGGTCTCAAGCTATCATGTATAGAATCTTTGGTTTCTAGCGAAAATCTTGTTGTTTGATGTTTGAATCCAATGTAAATCACTCCAAAAATGAGTTTTGAAACTTCCAGGAAAGATTTCAAAACCCAAAAATAGATTTGACGGAAATCTGAGCAAAATCAAAAGAACCCACCACACTATTGCAAAAATCCCTCAAATCGGAAGCTCAAAACAGATTTTTTGCGTACAAATCTTACAATAGAGGTGTCGAAAATGGGTTAGCAACACTGTAAGAAGGGTTTTGGAAAGTCATTGGGTGAAATGGAGGGGAACCTCCCCCCTCCCCCCTTTTCACATCTATTGCAGAGGGGCGATATTTTTCCCAAAATCTCGAGATTTCGCTAAAATGTTGATAATTTCTCCTCAAATGGGAGAAAATGGGTTTTTAGGGGCGATAACATTTCGCTAATGGGCTGTAGCGATATTTTCGGTGATAATTTCGCCGAAAATATCAAAATTGCAATCACTGTTTCACACCACCAAACTCTGATTCCAATGTCTTCCTATGGGACTTCAATCTTTAGAATTTTAATTTATCATCCCGTTAGTCAAACCAAAAAAGCTGGTGTAAGTGATTCACTGCATAACTTTCTCTAGCACACATAAATAACCTCAGCCTGTGCAATTATATTATTGCACCATGCTATTGTCTTTTTCAATTTGTTATGTGACCATTGTTCATACTATCTTCATTGTGTCTGGCAATCAGTCACTCTTTCTTTTTTTTAATCTTGAGAGTTATTTTGAAAAAATATGAAGCCATCATGTGATTGTGATCCTGGATGCACATGTATGGGATCTTTGTGATTCAGATTTCACAAAATGAAATTAGTAGATATCTCAGCCATTCGTAGGTTTGAATTCAGGCCTACCGCCATCAGGTGTCACCCTAAAGGCTGACTTGTCAATTTATCTGGTGACAAGAAAGCTACTGAAAAAGCTTGATTTTTAAAAATTGATCAAATGCCAGATCCAACGTGCATGAGAGTTCATCAGTTAGATGGTCAGATCTATCTATTCAACATCCTCCTTCCTCCCCTACCTAAAATCTGATAGGCAAGTTGTTTAGTTTGATGATTAAAAATTTAGCATGTCCAGATTCAACATCCACGAGAAGTCAATTAAATGACTGAACCCATCCCTAGTTATCCCGACAATGCAGGGCATGGATCTGATTCATGATCGTGTTTGTGTAACCAATGTTATTTGAGAAAAAAAACAAAGAATTCAACTTTGTAAGCTTCTTTATTGTGTATCATTTTCATTTCATAATTTCTCTTTACAGGTCTTTGCTGGTGCCAGACCCCTTCTTGAGAAAATATTGGGTATTTTGGTGGAGGGTTTGATTGATACTTTTCTGAGTCTTTTCCATGAGAACAGTACGAAGGATCTCAAGTTTTTAGATGCGAATGGCTTCTGCCAACTCATGCTTGAGGTAAAGTCATTCTCTTCTCATTATTTCTTTTTGACCTTTGGTCACTTGGAAACCACTGGATAAAACTCACCATTCTTCTCTGATACCTGAAGAAGGTAAATATTACTGTTATTGTTTTTGATAAACTCCATTTGATAATTTAAACATAAATTGGATTTGTATGCCAATTCATGTAAGCTGCTTTAATCTGACACCTTTTTTCTGCAGCTTGAATATTTTGAGACCATAATGAACACATACTTCACAAATGATGCGCATGAAACTCTGAGATCATTAAGAGGACTGCTGCTGGAGAAGGCATCTGAAAATGTTGTTGAGCCTTCTGAGAATCCGGGTCACCATCGCCGCCCAACTCGTGGGAGCGAAGAGGGATTCATGGATGATAGGCAGCAAGGGATGACCATATCACCAGATGATTTGATTGTAAGTTTTTTATACATTACAGAAGGGTTGGTATTTTCTTTTAATTGGCAATATGAGCATAGAGCATAGGATCTGCCAATGCATAGGGTCAAGCATGGACCAAGCAAGACCCAGTCTGGACCCAACTTCACGGCTCAGCCTGAGAGCCCAAGCTTACCTGGACTCAGGATAGAGTATCTGATGTTCCCAAGTGGGTGCTGTCCCAGCTTGACACAGCTGTATGTGGAAACGAATTAGTTTTTGTCATGCTGTCTGCCTTTAATGCTTCATACCCTAATCTGTAACTGAAATATGACATCTAATCATTGACTTCTAGCAAAACTATCATTAATAATTCAGAATGTTCTTATTTCATATCAAAGGAATAAAGAGGGATCTGTTTTTCAAATGTTAGTTGTTGTCAGGTCAAAACATGGTTTGTTTGGGTTGAAGTGAGTCAAATGACCCAAGCCCTATTCTGACCAAAAAATCAACTGGTCATTGCATGCATAGCCAAGTCTTGATTCAAAGCTAGGTGAAGCTCATTGGGTCTGGCCAGGTTGACTATCAGGCCGCATAATATAATAATAGTATCTTGAAAGAAGGAATTGCTACCCATGTATACTGCGCATGACTTGTATTTAACCGGCGCATCTACGACGGTATCCTGTTTGCAGCTGAAAATCTAATAATAAAAATAAATGCATTGATAGAATTCACAATCAGCTAAGTCAAAACTTGAGTCACTCAGTTTGCTGAATTCAGTTGGCTTGCTAAGATTTCTTAACTACATGATAGTCTGAAATTTTGTTATGTTGCAAGTTTTCAGGTATTTGATACCGTAATCTTATTGAGTATATGCTTAGATGAGACATTCTGCATGGTTGTTTGTGCATTTTTTTCTTTTCTGATCATAATTTATTCTACCATAGGTATGCTGTTGTGTGCAACATAGCCATTGGGAAAGTGTCATTAGCATGCCAAAACCATGACTGTGGCTACCCCATGAACAAATTACCTGTGTTCTGAATTATTTTCAAAATGGTTCCTCTCATTCTTTCTTTTTCCCTTTGATTTTCTTAAGTTATAAGTCATCATCTTGTGTAATATATTAAAAATCCATTTTTTGTCAGGTGCTTGCACAGCAGTATAATGCCGAATTACTACAAGCAGAACTTGAAAGGACTCGCCTAAATGTTGCGTGTTTCTTGGAAGCCTTAGAATCTGTTCCTGAAACTGGTAAAGCCCCCTTCCCTTCCATCCGAGGATCATTGGATTCCCCGATACGAAATCATAGGGGGCAGTCCATGGGCTCTCCATCCTTCTCACGGCACCGACGCAGATGACCACCATTTCTACCCACTTTTTTGTTGTAATGAGCTGTAATCTGTATCTCAGTTGAAATGTCCATTATTCTTTTGTTGTAGATGTTTGTGGTTTGTGTGATTTGAATGCCTTGTAGTGCGACATTTTTTCTCATGATGCGTTGCCCGGTATGGAATAATTCTGAAAAAAGTTGCTATCTAACTATGTCAGATCCATACAATTACCAAAGCTTGCCACCCTAGTGGAGCCTCTACTTCAGAAATCGCATGTGACTCTCCTTGATAATATCTGTTCTGCTGTTCGCTGCAGAGAATTGATTGCATTTAAGTGATTAAAAGGTCATTAAGCATTAAGTGGAAAACCAATTTTGGTTGTTGTTACAAACGAGATGAATTTATGTGAGTTGTCCAAAGTTTAAACCTCAGGCTTGTGTTGCTTAGTGTTACAGGTAACTATTTTTGTCCGATATTTATTAGGATTGATTTTCAGTTAAAAGGCCTATATCTTACGAATTTGAAGAAAGTTTACGGTGGATATCATTTCGTTTACAGGCCTAACCCATAAACGAGCGGATGAATGTTTTACTGCATTGGAAACCTTTTTTGAGTTTATGACGTCATTTGCCCTAGTCTGGGTTTTTAAAAATCCATTCCATGTGGAAAAAACATGGAGGGAAATTCCTCTCACTGTGCTGATTATTCAACTGTTCACTATATTCATTTGCTGTATGAAGAGGAACTCAAGCATTTAGGTCAGTTAATTGATCGTATAAGCCCCCCCATCTTGGCTGCCTGCCCGCATGGCCAGGACTGGCATGATATATGGCTGGGGTAATGATGGGAATGAACTTATGGCCTCGATTGAATAGGGAGACTGAAATGGAAGGGCATACCCACTACAGGGTCCCGCATGCAAGGTCGGGGGGAGGCAGAGAAGCCATACCTTTGTTTTTTAAGAGGCTGTTTACGAGACTTGTAAGTGATGCAGGAAAATGACGTAAGCAAGAGTGGGATGATATCATGGACAATATAATATAATAAAGAAATAAATAAAATAAAATTGCATCATAATTATGGAAGAAAATAAAAGATTAACTGTTAGAATGATCAGTTCGATTGTGAAAAAGATAAGATTAACTATGGGAAAAATGGAGTCAATTGGGAAGATGGAGATGATTAGGAAGTGGTTATCTTATTTCAATGTAAGTAAAAAATAGATAAATATGTCATTATGTAATGTTTACTTCACCTGTTTAAGGTTTCCATTATATCTATCCAAGCAGGCCTAAACAGAGTCACCGTAAGTCCTCCATCAATGGTTATAAGGGAGATTAGGATTGCTGGCATGTTCCTATCAAATACTGATAATACTCATCCACCCAGATAGCATCCACTTTTTAGTGGATTGTTTGATTTAGTTAGAGCATATTGGGTCACAAGTAATTGAGTCTGAATTTAATAAATAGCTGAAGTCCAATAAATAAAGACCGTTTAATAAAATTAATTTAAATGGTTTAAAATTTTTTAAGTTGTGTTTGATACCACAAAAGGTGAAATGTTTAAAATAATGAACAAAAGACTAAATTAGCCTTAAATCCTAGGCCGAAGACAAAGTTTTATTTAAGATATAGCCTAATTAAAATTTTTAGATAAATTAAAATAAATGATTTTATCATATATTTATTTGACAAGTAAATATAAAAAGTTACAATGTTAAATTTTAAACTTAAAAAAAGAGTATTTTGCTGAAAGAGATTAATATTTTGGGAACTATCTAATAACTATAGGGGGCATTTTAGGAAAACAAATTTTTAATAAGCCAAAAGCACTAGGAGAGGTGCTTATGGCTTATTTGCAAAAATGAGCTCATAAGCCCCTTTCATAAGCTTCATCAAAGGCAACTTCTCTCTTAATATAACTTATATAACTTATTTTAAGCAAATAAGCCATAAGCCTCAAAAGAAGGCTAAATCAAACCAGCCCTAAAATTCCTGCAGCTATCTAAACCAAATATGAAACGAAAGCCAGCATCCTCAAGATGTGGATTTGCTGTAGGGATGCCAGAGATTCAGGCAATTCACTTTGAGAGGTTACATGACCCCAGATGTGAATGCACCCACACAAGCAAGCATTCAGACTTGGCAAATGTGAAGACGAATTTTCAATGAAAAATTACGCTCCCATTACAGAAGCCATAGGAAAAGTCTCAGCTTTTCAATTAATGGATAGTAGTTATTATACTGTTCCACAGACTGAAAGATACCAAACGTATCTCTGCATCCTACGCCTTGGTTTCTTCAGCAGCATAGAGTGCTTTGACCTCCTCAATATCATCGTAGCTGCCAAGGAAGATGGGAGATCTTTGATGAATCTTTGTTGGGACCAAGTCAAGTGCCTGCAAGAATGAAGGATTCAGTTAGGTCGTTAAAGCTACTAATCCAAAAGGTAATGGTGAAACAAGAAAATATTTAGTAGACAGTATATTTATTCAAGAAACAATTTCAGCTCAATGAGAATGCTTCCATGCACCTTCAATTTGCCCCTGAATGCAATTTTTTGATAACACAGAGAATTCTCGTTTGGGGTCATTTTATAATGTTATCAGATAGTGCTATGTTCTTAGCTGTACATGTGGGATTCAACAACAGTATTCCATTTTCATGGTCTCCCTCAGAATCGTCCATGAAACTGATCTTAGGCACAGCTATGACCTAAGCACAATAACTAACCATGAATGAAAATTTTTCCTGGGAAATCTTAAGGGAGAGTGCCAGCAATCCCAAGGACTCTGTGTTTTGTAGATAATCCAAAGAGTCAGGGGCATGAAGCTTTATAGTGCTCCAACATTGCACAGTGCAGAGCGTATCTCCAGGTTTCCATGCTTGGGTGGTTTCATGCTGATGACACTTTCAATCAATGGAGTAAATCAATTACTAACCCTATCCCAAGGATTACACAAGCATGCAATATGTAAGCCAACAAAAGAAGATCTTTGGCTAGACACATACTGCCAAGCATGAGGCATGCAAGCATACACAGAAAACAAACGAAGACAGATTAAAACACAAGATTGAGATGAATATCCAAAGAAAGAATGCCCAGCATATGGTGTCAAGTAACAAAAGAAGAAAATGAGAATGAAATATAAGATATCTGCAAGATAAATAACAATAAAAGTCATCTGCTCCCTACCCGCTGCTTGCCTGTGAAAGCTTGACCTCCTGCTTGCTCCATCAAGAAAGACATGGGGAAAACTTCATAGAGAACGCTGTTCAATATGAGTCAGGCCATTTTCAGTCACAAGAAAAAGAGTGAATAGGAAAGCTGAGATGCATACAAGCTTCCTTATCCAGATAAAAGCGGCACCAATTTGCTAGAACTTTAACAGGGGAAGAAAAAGTTTTTCCATAATAGCATACCGTAGTTTTCCATTTGGACTCTTCTTATCTGCAGGATACAAGAAGACACCTCCATAGAGCAATGTACGGTGGACATCAGCAACCATGCTGCAAGTAGAGTATTTAGTGACAGCAGCTCTAATGGGAAGTAAAAAGGAAAGTCCAGGACAAAACATTTTATACTCTAGACTATTCTATAGACTATTCTAACTTGTAATGCTGTATAACAAACTGGGAGTCTATAAACTCTGGCAAATTGATTGCAATATTTCAAATAGTCCAAACACAATCAAAATCAAAACGATGGTAAGTCCTGCACACAGAGAAATTGTTACCACATGAGTTATCGCATCCATCTATCATCACAATTCCTTAGGGGATCATAGGGATTCCAATATAATAACTCAAGTAAAATTATAGTGGTGAAATGCCCTTCTTGGTTGGATGCTGTCTACTAGAAATGTACAATGCACTGCAATTTCAGTCATTAAGGTTCCATACCTGAATCTGAAAGAAAAGAGAAGGACAGAGGAAGCAGAAGTCAATCCTAAGCATGGATTTTCACCCTGGTCTGCTTACTAGGAATGCCTTAATGGACTAGCAAGGGACCTTGACAGCATTTGGTGAGTGCATGCATTTTCCTTGCTTTTGATCTTATAATATACTAGTATTGGCACATGCATCATAAAATTGACTGTGGCCATTTTAATCTTCAGAGATTAGTTAATGTACCCGAGTACACCATATACTCCCCACGTGGAGGCTTGAGAGTTTACCCAAGCGAATTGCAATTTTTTCTCTTTCCAACTTCCGTGAATTGCAAGAGTTATCCAACCAATAAAATTTGACCCAAAAGCTCATGTGGCGAATACATTGTGTATTCAGGTACACTAACTAATTACCCTTTAATCCTGGGCTCTCAGCTACTGGCTTCTAAAGACAGAAGCAAAAGAAGGTCTTATTCTAAGTTTGCATGAAATAGAAAGGAGATTTTCAACATACTTAATGCAAGGAGGTAATTTATATTTTTCAGTCAATCAGCAAACGAATTTCAAATCTTTAAACTTTCGAAGGATGCCCTTGAATATACTATCAAGAGATCCAAGAGATAAATCCAAAATTTGGATGAAATAATAATAAGATGACAAGTTCAATGATGTATTGTGTAGTAGAAAATGTGTTATTTATTTTGTGTACAATTTATTTTGTGGAAATGACACATTACAGATGAACAGAGAGCAGTAATATGCAAGGATGGTATCACCTCCCATTCCTAGATCTCTTAATCCTATATGTTTTTAAGCCTGTCATGTTTAGATACCTTCCGATGTATCTCAGAGACTTTGGAGATGAACCATCCTTAGGGAACTTGCATTTCTCCACATACCTGTGCACCTGAGAATATTAGAACAGACTAAAAAGCTATGAATAATTAACAACAAACAGTGACTTGTTTTAACCTACTTTGCTGTTGGTCCATCCCAATTCTTTGCATTTCCTTCATTCACTGAGTATATTTTTCCTTTCTTTGGAATCTGCACAATAGGGAAATCATCAAATAAAGTAATAAAAACTGATTGACACACAACTAAAATGGTTCCTGAGTAATACAAAACTATAACTTGGCTATTGTCCAGTGTAAGCACTGAAAACTTGGCTACAGTTGGTCAAAAATTCAGAGATGCCAAAAACTTAATTCGGTTTTATTTGAAGAGTTCATAGCTGACAATTTGAATACACGCATTTAAGCCAATCAGGCATTTGTGATATTGTCATATTGAATTAGTTAGCTTCAATAGTTTAGCTTGGCTATTCATGAATACCACTGGCACTTTTGAAGACTGTAAAAGAGAAGGGAAACAATACTTGTATGTGATACTTATAAAAAAAGTTTCTATATATTTAGTTATTAGTACAATAGTTGGTTGTATATCATCCCTCAAATTAGAAATTTCTTTTTCCCTTCTTTTCTGTGCATGCATGTATAAGCATGCGACAGAAGAACATTATCCTCTCAATGTGGAATAATTCTGGATAATTAGTAATATAAATATTATATGCCAAATATGCCCCTTGCTAGGGACTAACTCAAACATCAGGCCAAGTGGGGCTGATGACCATGCAATATCGACAGAACAAAGAATGACAAACGATAGAAATACATTATCCATTGATGTAGCTGCATTGATTACAATCCTAAGAATGGCAGCAGAGAAAACCAGGATGATACATTGGTACTTTACCACCCACAAGGATATGAATTCAGAATGCATATGATAAATTAGATAAAGATATAAGAGGTTATGTTTGAATTTGTTGATCAAGGTGCAATGTGTACCTTTATATCTGGATGAGTCAATATGAACTCCCCAAGTGATGGATCAAGAGTGAAACCATTCACACCACTTCCAGTGCTGAGCACAAACTGCAATATAAGACTTTTAGTATTGTTTCACAGAAAAAAAAATTCACAAAAACCATGAACCACAATTGGCCTGACCAAACAATCTCAGCTCACACCAGAAAATTTAAGAACCTAAAAAGGTAGAAGATTGATGCTTGCACTTCTGAGGATCAGGTGTTGACAAATCATATGTGGCTCAAGACCTTAAAAAAGGATTTTGATTGCCATTGCTTAAAATTAGATGTCTCAAAATTAAGATGGTCATAAATTTTACCGTGCAAGAGCTTCCATACATACAATAGCCAGCTGCTAGCATGCTCTTCCCAGGTTGCAGAACATCATCTAGACTTGCTTCCTTTGTATCTTTCACCATATAGATCCCAAAGATCTGTAGGAAAAAAATTATATTGCCTATATTCATCAACAAGGGTAAACATTGCAAATCCGTATTCCCTTAACCATAGAAAATTACATGAAGCTTCAGTATTTTTAACTTTTTTCAGTTGTGAACTGGTGAATGGAAGAAATGCCTTTTCAATGAGATGACATACATCATCCAAAAAGACAGAAGAATCAGGAGTTACTAAGGATATCACTGTAATGAGATGGAAACCCTACTGTTCCAATAGAAACTCCACAGTCAATGTTAGAGGAACCATCCAGTGGATCAAAAACAACACAATACCTGCACTATTAGAAAGAATTCAAGCTGAATCTATTAGAAGCTGTCAGGTTTGAGGATTTGATAGGAATTATCAACCATCAAAAGGTGAAGACACATACTTTCCACGTTTCGATGGTTCCACAAATGTTGCTTCTTCATCCTCCTCTGAAACAAGAATGCACTGCAA
The DNA here is from genome assembly GCA_036873735.1 of Pouteria campechiana. Taxonomy (NCBI): domain Eukaryota; kingdom Viridiplantae; phylum Streptophyta; class Magnoliopsida; order Ericales; family Sapotaceae; genus Pouteria; species Pouteria campechiana. Next base: position 380,182 of record JAYJMB010000011.1, read on the forward strand.
CAATGATCCTGAGGTCAGTCTAAGTTATGGCACTTCATGAATAATCACTCCCAAGTTCTTGCACTCAGAACACATAAATAAGAAAAAAGGATCATACAATTCTCAATATTTTGGCAAAATAGATTCGAGAGTCTTACTGTTCGGCCACTACTTATTAAAGCCTTCACAAAAACTTCATTAGAAAGCACATCCAGCTTCTTCTGTTCTTCACCCTGCAATTAAGGTGCGTGTTACTTTTCTGATCAGAAAAGGCCACTGAGCTGTCTCAGCAAACTTGAAACAACAGAAAAAAGATATGCTATATATGCAAGAAAGGAGATGATTTATGACCCAAATAGAGGCTACACATGAACTTGATTTGGATAAAAACATAACACTTAAAAAATGAAAGACTATTAGCATCCAGGAACTTCTTTTTATAATGTCTAGCCTGAAATTTTGTGGACTGCACCTCTAGGGATTTGATGGGTGCTCACATCTTCCCTAAGGAATGCTAGAACTGATATCACAATACCATACTGTAGGGAAAGAAATCAATCATTTGGTTTTAGGCAAACAAAAACAGTCAAGGCATCTGCAGCAGCATGCACTAAGCATATATCTTAATGACATCTGAAATGGAGAAAAGCTTCTTACTCTGAAGTCACCAAGTATTTTGAATTCTATTAGCTAGTGTAGCAGTGGAAAATAAAAGAAATGACACGTGCACAATCGGTTGCACAGCCAATATCCATCTTAAAGATTGAAATTATGATGAAAAGAATTGCTAAAGAATATGATTTTCAGTTGAAATCTCATATAGATATTTTACCTGGACATTCATCTCTCCAGCAAGTCCGATGAGTTTTGCCAAACCTGCCTGCCCAAGTTAACAGACCAGGGTAAGTCAAAAATTATGGGAAGCTGCAGAAACTATTCAAATTCCATGTTGTTGACAACCTAGAGCAAGAAAATAAGGTTCAAATAGCTCAAAAGAAAAAAAGAAGTACACAATCAGTGATTAGATGTAAACTTCAGTACATTGATTTCATGCCAAACTGGTCAAGACTTTTTGGCAAACAGTCAAAAGCACCATTGACTGCTTAAAACATCCCAAAGACAAACCGGAAGGACCCAATTGCTAAACTTTTGCATGCACTTGGTGACCATTTAATGAACAAGTAATCTTTAGTGCAACCAGAGTAGCAGATCTGATTTAGATGGGAATGGTCTCAGATGATGGTTTGAAAGTGACTACCCTGGATTTTTCTGCTATTCTTGCTTATAGCACTGTAGTCGACTGGGGGGTTGGTTGATGGAGAAATCCCTCTAGGTAACACATTGACACAGAACATATAACAAGAAAACAATATGCCTTCTACCATTACAAAAAAAAAAAAAAAAAAAAAAAAAATCAGTTGAGTATGTGAAAAGTTACCTTCCGCTGGCTGAAAATCCAAAGATGAATAAGACAAAATGAAGCCCAAATGTGTAGGACCACAAGTGATTTATTAAACTGTCGCTTCAACTAGCCTCGTGAACCAAAACCACTAATCTAGGAGGATTTCAGGGAGAAAGCATAAGTTATTTCCCAGTGGAGTTGACATTCGTCAATTTCTTTTATTGATTTATTTATTGTCCATCCATTAACAGTTTGGGACTTCTCCAACAAGGACTGATCCAGACCATATCAACGGTCTGGATCAACCAAGCATGGCTACATTGATCCAAGCTGTAAGTGTCGTATTCATTCAGAATCAAATAATCATAAGTCACATGAGAAAGATCAACCACTCCATTGAGTTAATTCCATTAGCAATCAAACGCTGAAAATGAAAAGCATTAGAAGACAATGAAGAAAGAGGCTAATCATAATCCGTTCCTCCCAACTTTTCTTCCACTATTACAGATTTTACACCATAATTCATCCCGACCACCACACCGTCTATTTTCGAGGTAGCTTAGACCAAAATTCATGCCACCAAATGAAATCCAATTGCCTGCCTATAACATCCTGAACAAAAAGCATACCAATCCATCCCACTAAATAACGAATCATCTTCTCCGCTCCATTCGGGGCGGTCCGAACTAACAAAATGCTTAGCAGAAATCACACAACGCAAACGAAAGAATTACAAAACGAGATTCCTCCACTAATTCAAAAGCAAGCAGAGAAAAGCGAAAAAACAGAACAAAAGATTGGAAACAGAACCATCAAAAAGAGACATAAACAGAGAGGGGTGGAGAAGAAGACCTTATTAACGGCAGAGCAGACGAACTTGCAGCCGAGAACGATGTGGCTGAGGAGGATGGTGAAATCTCCTCTGGATTCTGTATGCTTGGACTGCTCGTTCAGCACATACCGTGTTATTGTCATCAAATCCGTTCTGTGCGCATCCGCCGCATGATCCATGATCGATGAACAACACCTCCACTTCTTCCTTCTTCCTCTGTATTTGCAGTGCGGCCGCTGGCGATGGTTGCTGTGGTGGTGAGGATTATATGATCAAAAGATAGGGCTATCTTCTTCAAATGGAAGTTTCGGTGTACACGTGTCGGTTGTGCTGCGAACCAGAGCTCGTGGCTGCAATGAAGATAAAGCCTCCTTCTCCTTGTTTGGCGTTGCGACGTCGGACTTTAAGCCTCTTTGTCTTCTCGTCCGATGAAGCTTCCCATCATCCTTCCGAAACGACCGTAAGGCAGTTTGGTAATTTCCATAAACCGCCATTTGATTCCCTATGGTACGCGTTTCGAGCGATTTATCCCTTCAACGCCGTCGATCATTCACACCTGTATGGTTCATACCGCTGCTGCTTGGATGGTCAGGATCGCCTGATTAACTGATTGTGTGGCGTTTTAACTTGGGGGGCGCGGGTTTCTCTGCGTATATCGATGTTGCATGAGTCACCATCGTTTAAGGAAAGGGAAGCGTGAAAGTCGGCGCAACTTGCTGGACGTGGACGACTGATGGGCATAGCGAAGCTGACGCGTATAACGACACCGTATCCGATGTTATTCCGTTCGCAATTGGGCAGAGCGATGCTGACGCGTAATGATACGAGGGGGTGGATGGAATGGTTTAAGTTGACGAGATCTAGGCCGTCCATCAGGTGGGCCACCTTCATTTTTATAACGGCATCAAAACCCCCGGTTAAAACGTATAAAACACGAGATCTGATCCATATTTCTCTAGAAATGCTGGGCTTGAGACAGCCGCACCCTATCTACAGCTGCGCGCTGCCGCAATGCATTCTGTTACTCTGTTTTTTTGGCCGTTCTTGGAAAGTGGGCCCCGCAGACTTGCATGTCGGGCCAACGGCTGACGAGTTCGCTTTCACCAGATGCGCCCCGCACTGAGAGGCTGCTGTTGTTGCATTGCCATCAAAATGCGCGCCGCAATGTTTCTCCGGATGATCGATACCGTCCATCAAGTAGAACCATTGTCACACGTGCCCTCTACAGTTTCTTCCTGGGGATTTCTATTGCTGGAACGATTGAAATGATGTGCAATAAAATGCATTGAAATTGGTGAATTGACAGCTGGGGCGGGCCCACCAACAAGATTGGGAATAGATATCACTCACAGGTGAGAGTTCAACGACCAGAAGTTTGTTTTGTTAGATGGTGTGACTCATAGATATTCCGTATTGATATTTTCAGGGACGTTTTCGCTTTGGACCGCTGATTTTTTAATCGAAATTATCCGCTAAATTTTCATTTTTCAACCTCAGGATATGAAGGATGGCCATGTACATACTCAGAAAAATCTACACAGCCTGAGTTGACTTCTTTTAACGTGTGATTCAGCCACGCGATAGCATAAGATGGAAGTCCGCCACAAGATATGCAAGAGGCGTTACTTGCCGTCTGGTGATAGTGTTAGGATAATTTAGGATAATTACCAACCTTAGCCTCTCAAATGGCCAACGTTTCTTCCTTCGTAATGCATTCACATCCTGCTCCCGATAGCCCATGGTCGGTAGCCCAAGTAACTTTGTAACCAGGGTAAAAAGTTGATTACCGAGTGTATATTTCAATCATCACACCTGCTTAAAAAGTTTAAAATATATTATATTGCATTAATATTAAAAATCATCAAAATCAAACAATTAGATGAACCGCGATAGAGGAAAAATGTGAAGAATGATCATTGAAATTATTTTATGACTATAAATGATTTATCTCATGTCGTATGTATAATCTAAATCATTAAATAAATATTTTTATTAGATAAATAAACAAACAAATAAATAAAAATGGCTGAGGGAGCTGATTCCACATAAAAATGGTAACGACGCTTAAAGTAAAGCATGTATCCATATATATATATACATATAATTCATGAATTTTTATGTTTGTAAATGATTTGCAAAAAATCTTAGATTAGATTAGGATTAAATAAATGAAAATATCTTAACAACTCTTGTCACTGCTCTGGTACCAAAATGTCATACGGTCCAACTACCAAACTCAAAATAAGTACCCATTAAGGTTTCCGCATATAACCCATTTTTCCATGTCATTCTATGTATCCCATGATCCTCCCCAGCACACTTACACTCGTCGCAAACAGACGGCCAATAGCACACACACACTCCTATTTGAACCCCTTTCTAACCAGCTCCATTCAGCATCATTTCCTTTCAAAATGAATAACTTCAATAAAAAAATAAAAAACTTTAGCCGTTGGCCTTTTTTTATTTATCGGTTGGATAGTCATTTCAATTCCACGTTTTAGAAGATACTGGAATTAGAAATTATTTGCCGAGTCTCCTTCAATGACCAAATCGGACAATCAGAGAAACAAAAATGTAAATCCAGCTACGATTTTATGTAATCCTATGAGACGAAATCACCATATTCAGTTAGCAGGCCAGCGTTAGTAAAAATGATGATACCAAAAAGTAAGATTATTATATCTAATTAAACACCACATCGAACTAAGACAATAATAAAATGTGACCTTTATACGTCTTTGACATGGAAAAGGCTTTTGCATCTCTTTTTCATTAAAATAAACACAAAAAATCTGAAAGCCAGCACAAAACAGGTTAGGTTGAATTCAAATTGACAAAATAAATTTTAATAAATACTTTGTGTTACCTACAACATTTAAAAAATATTAAAATTTTATTTAAAAAGAGGAGGTGGATGTAAGGAATGGATAAGCATGCAAAGGCACGCAACTAATTAGTTTAGATAATTTAAGAATATGTGAAATTGGGTTCGATTCGATTGAGCCAACCCGACCTGCCAATCGTTCCAAATCCGGGTTTGAACCCAATTTTTGTCGATCCAAACCATTTTCGGGTTGGATTCTTCGTCGGGTTCGGGTTGAACCCAACCCAATTTTGTCCACGCGTGAATTTTGTTCCATCACTCTTTTCCTGCATTTCCGCCTCAGCAGAGAATCAGAAAAACCCTACTGAGATTTTCAGATGCAGTAGAACTGCATTCCCCCAACTCACCATCGTCCTGAAAGACAAAGAAGTTCGAGAGCGAAATGTGGAGGAGGAGAGTAGCTTCTATAGCAACCGCATCGGTCCGCCATTCTGCTTCTCTATCATCGAAAACAACTCCAATAGTCGCTATCAGTAGCAGCAGCTTCATCGCGCAATCTCCATCGGCGACGATCCAAGGGCTGTGGTGGAAACGTGATGGATTTAGTAAAGTCAGCAGCAGCAGCAGCAGCAACTGCTGCGGTGTGAGGACGATGACGACGGGATCGATTGGCGGTGTAAGCCTCCTGCGGTTGAATGATCTCCAAGACAACCCAGGGGCAAGGAAGAAGAAGAAGCGGAAAGGGAGAGGTATTGGGTCTGGAAAAGGGAAGACTGCTGGGAGGGGTCACAAGGGTCAGAAGGCCAGAGGCACATACAAGTTCGGTTTCGAAGGTGGGCAGACTCCCCTTCGTCGACGCCTTCCCAAGAGGGGCTTCAAAAACCCCTTCTCCCTCACTTTCCAGGTAATTTCACTTCGCATTTTTTTTTTTAAATTTCAAGATAAAATCAGAAATGAAGTAATTTGGGAAAACAAAGTAGATTTCATGGGTAATAAAATGAGATAAAGCAGCTTTAGGCGATTTGGGGATGTGAAACAGAGACCAGAAACAGTGACAATTAGGAGGAATGAGTTTATCAAAATAGAAGATTATAAGAGAACAACAGGAAGGCCAAAAATACATGGTTACAGGTTGTTTGGAAAGATATGAAAATGCTTGGGCTTAATGAAGACGTATCTCAAGATTGAGAAGAGTGGCACAACAGAATCCATGTAGCTTATTCCACTTAGGTGAGAAAAAGCTTTGGCTATGATGATCTTGTGGTAGTGTTTTCCTAAATTGATTTTTCTTTCTCCTGATTAGAACATAAATCATGGTTTAACTGAGGATATAGTATAAGGTGAGTAAAATGGCATAATAGATTATGCTACCATCCACAGTTTCAAGGTAATGGGCTCTGGGCTCTGATGATGGTAGTAAACTAGTAATGGTAACATGACTAAATCAGATATCATAGTTGCTTTTCCCGAAGGTATGTGCTTTCATAGGCAGGCACCATGGTTGTGGTAAGTTCTTTCAACTAACATTTTTTAATCATATTCGCCTTTGTGGGACTGAATTTGTTCAATATCTGCTGTGTGTGCACTGTAACAGCATGAAAGTAGTAAGATTGTGCTATGACTTCTTCCTGGAATTGGTATTCTCTAGTCATGAGACAGGTTGAGTGTTTTCAAGGAGGTTTGCCCATTAGAATTCTGGCTAGTGAGGTGTAGGTGGATGGTCATTTTATTCGAGTGTTTAACAGCATATCAAAGTCTACTCAGTGGTGATGGAGTTTCACCTACCAAGCATTCATACCCATCTTTTCCAGGCTTCTTAAAGGAAGATATTTTCTCATCATATAATCCTCCATGATTTGCATTGATGCATTCATTGGGATTTCTGAAATTCGTTTGGAAATTTGGTGTTGATATAAACAGACATAACGGATTACTGTCTGCATTTCTCAGGGTTCTAAAGGTTCAATGTAAGGTCTATTATCTTCACTTAGTTGTGACAGTGAAAAACTGTTCTTAGCAGAATGATTTATAACATAAATGCAAATGTTTGAGATTCTTAAAAGATGATAATCAAATGGCTCACCTTAAGTGCATGGATGATACTTATATTCCATGGAGCCGAGTTGGTGTCGCCAACATGTTAGTAATGTTAAGTGTTTGGAAGTTGAGTTAAATCAGAAATCAACCTGTTGTGAGCGGTAGATGTTAGGCCTCTGACTCAGGAAGGAGTGCGTTCTTCTGCATCATGCGAGATTGGCAACTTTCCTTCTTCCTATCTTGGTCTTCCACTAGAACCAGGGGAACCTGTGAAGCATTTACGGGTGCTTTTCATTAAGAACAGAATGAAATAGCTCAAAAGGGGAAACAAGAGGGTACAAGAGAAATTTCAAATTTTTTTAGTGTGGAAGAAGTGTACAAACCTGAAGCCAATGGAGGCCTGGGTACAAAAATCTGGAGATTATGTATATATTGCTGTCCTATAATGCCATTACTATTTTGAAGAGAATACTTATAAAACATGGTGTTGGCAGATTTCCTGTTCTTGTTCCTGTTTTATTTCTTTGCCTGGCCTGCATAGGGATAATCAGTGGTGGTTCAACAATTCTTTGATCATGCATGGATGATGCTATACTATTTGCTGCTCTTCTTGTAACTTGGAATGGAGGAAGTTTTGATGTTACAAGAAGATTCATGTTGTATCCATCAATGGACACCTGCTTGGCTTGAACTGATTTTAGAAACTTGGGTCCAACATGTTGTAGCTTTCAAGAAACTGGCTTTGTTTGGGTTACCATTTGAACATATTGAAAAACTAGGCTCAATCAGGTTTAAGCTGAATCTGACCTTGGACCCAATTAAATTTGAGTGTGGCTTGGATCCAGTGAACTAAATAGTTCATATACATAATATGGAGTTCTAAGCTGCAGGTATGTGAGAAAATCATGTGTGCTAATGCACCATCTATATTTAGAGAGCGGCTGAGGCACATGGATGGCATTATTCCAAAACGAACTTGAAACTAAAGTCCAAAGATTGGATGAGTAGCTTGACCTGATTTTGTCTGGGATCTGGGTGCTAGAAGCTGAGATCCAGGTAATAGGATCACAAGCACAGGCTGCACGGACTGGGTCCATGATCTCTTGGATGGGGCCAAACTCAACCTTTCGTAGCCCCAATCCTCTTGGCATCATCAAAGGTGTGCATTTGCACAGTCTGCAGAGATGAAACGAAAGGATTTTGAAGGAGCAGTGTGTTAATGTTTTGGGGGCAGTTAGTCTGTTGAGACTGCTGTCAGATGCTAGGTTCATAGTATGGATATCTTTTGGGTTTTATATTTATCGCTGATGTCTATCTTCTTTTTGAATTTCATCATTGGAAAAGACATAAAACTCGCTGTGAGAATAATGAATTTGTGGGGCATTTTTCAAAAAAGTAGTTTAAATTTTAAAAGATTCACCTATGAAGCTAGGCCATGATCAAAATCCTTTTTTAATTCCATAGCCTTAAATGCCACTTACATCCATGTGCTAAAACTTTATGGTGATGGATGCTCAACTGTTGAGTGTGCTGCACGGATTTACATCCTGTACTTTTTAACTTTTCTGACTGCTGCTCAACAGAGGTGAAAATCTAGTTTTTGCTTTTGGATCTCATTTCCATTTGAAACTTCTGTTGATCTTTTGACATGTTTTGTTCTTGTCAACGTTTTTATCATTTTTTCCCCTTGTTTCCTTTTTCTTCTTCCTTCTTCGTAACAGCCAGTGGGGCTGGGAAAGATTGCAAAGCTCATAAATGCAGGCAAAATTGATTCATCAGAACTGATCACAATGAAAACTTTAAAGGTACAACATTGTAAGCATTAATTAATTACCTAAGGTGCTCACTTTGGTTAAGACCCTTTTACCATTTTTACTCACTGTCACATGAAAATAGGATACAGGTGCCATAGGGAAGCAGATAGAAGATGGAGTCAGATTAATGGGTCGTGGTGCTGAGCAAATCAAATGGCCAATCCATCTTGAGGTAATATTTTGTACAAGTTTCACCATATGATAGTAGATTGGAGAATTGGTACCTGACTTGCCATTTACAGAGAAAAAAGGTCATGAGAAAATCATTTCTTGGCATTTCTTTAGGTATCTAGAGTAACAGTTAGGGCAAAGCAGGCTGTTGAAGCTGCAGGCGGTTCTGTTAGGAGAGTCTATTACAATAAACTGGGTTTCCGTGCACTGCTGAAACCTGAGTGGTTTGAGAAAAAGGGACGGTTATTGCCGAAGGCAGCTAGACCCCCTCCAAAGCAGCGAGACAAGGTAGATAGCATAGGCCGCCTGCCTGCCCCAACAAAACCGATACCATTTTTGCCAGAAGAGAAGAATGCTCCTCCAGTAGATCAGCCCGCATCATAACCTTGTGGATTATCCAAAAAGATTGGGAGTGTCCTGGTGCTCAAATATTAAGTGATTCTACTTTTAACTGATTGTAATGATAATCTATTCCCACAGGCATTGTCTGTCAGCGTTAGTTTCCTGGGGAATTTGGATATCAATTAGAAACAGGAAAAGTTCTTGTTTTGGAGTTTCAAGTCATATTTATTGAGAGAGGTGCGAGTAAAGACGGATGTTAATTCTACTCTGTTCATTCGTCCAGCATCCAGAGCATACAATTTTAGGACAGGCTGCCTATCACTTCAGGATCCTAGAGTGCTTCGGTGAGTCGCACCAAGTACTGACTGCTAAATTGTTGGTTTCCTCACGTATTTCCTGCCATAGAATATATCTGCCATCAATGTCTAGACCATCACTTGACATAATGCTCTTAGCAATAGTCCAGGGCAGCATACAAGAAAATTGATCTCATTGTCGATTTGGATGCATCAATATTTTATCATTGAATTTAGTCAAAATCATGCAAAGGAACTGAATTTGTGCGCTCGTGGGAATAATGCCGAAATGTTCGGTGGACGATGCGACCAAGAGGGCGGCTAATGTTGAGGCGACTCTCTTCAAACTTACGACCTTTCAATTTATGCATGCTAATGTTAACCGCGGGAGGTAACTAGATCCATGACAATCATTGTCGCTATTGCAAGATCCAGCCGGGGGGTAGGGCTATGAGCTGGCAAAACACGATGCCTTTTCCTCTCCTGCTCAAGACGGCGTGAATTCGAAATTTTAATTTCGAAGATTCCAAGAGCTGTCACCGGTATGGAGCCTTCAATTCGAGAGGGAACTTTTTCAGATTGGCATCGCAGATCATAAGCATCACATTTATCTGCGGAGAAAACCGTTTGCCTCTCGAACAAGCACATATTCATCTTTTTTTATTATTCAATAATAAAAGTCACACGAAAGGGAAAAGAAC
>JAYJMB010000011.1:418236-431200 GCA_036873735.1 Pouteria campechiana
AAATGAGGAGATAGTTAATATTGAGGCTTAAGTCATACCACAAAATGACCAATTTAAGTATCTAGGATCAATAATTGAAACAAGTGGAGAAATTGATAAGGACAACACACATAGAATTCAAGCTATGGAGAAATTGATAAGGAGAATGCACATAGAATTCAAGCTAAGTCAAAGAAATGGTGTTATGCTTCAGGAACCTTGTGTAATAACCAAGTGCCAATTAGAATAAAAGGAGAACTTTATAAAATAGCTATAAGATCAGCCATGCTCTATGGCATAGAATGTTGGGTATTAAAAAAAAAAAAAGCATATACCTAATATGAGTGTAATTGAAATGAGGATGTTGAGATAGATAATAGGCCAAAAAAGAAATGGTCAAATTAAAAATAAATTCAAAAAAATCTAAAGGTGAATCAATAGAAAATAAAAAGAAAGTATATTTAGGTAATTTCATCATGCACAATAAAGACCAGAAACTGCATCGGTTAGGAAAAGTGAATTTATCAACACAGAAGGCCATAAAAAAGTACAGAAAGGTTGAAAAGAACAAGATTAGAGGTCCTTTAAAAAGATATAAAAGTGTTTGGGCTTGCTGAGGACAACCAAGGATCAACGAGAATAGTGTAATAGGATCCATGTATCTGATCCTACTTAGGTGAAAAACAGCTTATAATGATGAAGATGATCTTAAACAAGTAGTAAAACATTCAACAAATTCATGGGAAAGACAGCACAGCAAAAGAAAAGCATTTACAACTCTAATTCTTTTTTCCTAGAGTTAGAAATTAACAAACCCATTAGCAATCCTCAAGCTCATTCCACCATCCAAATCATCTTGGCAACACAGGGTCAAAGGTATTTGGAAATAGACTTCACACCCACATCGATGCTTACCGTTGGGTCTTTGTATGAAGCTTCCAGCAAGTAGACCTCATATCCAGACCTCTGAATAGAAACAGGGAACAATAAGAAAAACGTCAAGCGCCTAACGAGAAATAAACAAAAAACAGAAGGCTATGACTACCCAAATAAATCAAATGCTCATATTACATTCCAGCAAGATGGAACTCAGAGAGATGGTAATATACGACAACAAAGAGATGAGATAAAGCATTATATATAAGAAACTAGTTGTAATATAGTTAAATGTTCGTTTCAAAATTTTTTGGATCAGATCATCATAAGAATAGCGCAGCCACAGTTTCCTGTATTACAATTGTATAAAGATATTTCATAACATAAGGATTAGCATATGCATGCAGGGTAATTTTGAAAAAATTCACAAAAAACTTCTGATTATTAAAAACATTGAGTAGCCAGTGCAAAGAAATGGAAAATGTAAATTGAAAAACATAGCGAACTTTAAAAATTCTCTGCCTGCATGAAAAGAACAATTTTTTCCCCTTTTAAGAGATATTGCAGACAACATTTTGAACAGGTTAACAGACAGGAAAGATAATCAGAATCTGAACAACACTATTATCTGTTCATCTAAGGGTCTGATTGAAAATGCTAATGAAAATTCTGGGTGCGGGTGCTTTTCTGCTAATTGCTGACAGCAATTTTTTTTATCACTAACATATCAGCCCACTGATAAATTGCCAATTGCCAGATAAATATTTGGATGGAATTGTAATTAGAAGTTGTAGCCAAAACAGGATAGCTTAAATGATTGAATCATAAATGGTACCTCTATGCTAATCAATACATTTATCAATGACATAAGGCCACGATCATGGCAAGCCATCCAACATCACTAATAGTTCATCCAGTGCCTACACTTATTTCTAGCATCCATAGTGTGGATTGTGGACCCATCAACAACATAGGCCATCTGCCACATAGAGGCATTACTTTATGCATACACTGTATGAAACCCACTTTCAAAACCAACAATCCCTGATTTTGGCAGACCTTCGATTTAGTTGTCCATTGTAAAACGCCCACTTCAAATGTAGCCAACAATTATGTCCCCATCATCAATGTGGACTTTCTATTTCATTGACCCACATTCGACTGTCAACCTTCTATTATACGGAGGCATCATTATTAAAACCAGAACAGAGATTCAACCGGTTGAGCTTCCAGTTCACAGTCCAACCAGTTTAACTATCTAGCTCAACCAAATTGACCAATTCGATTTATTTTTTCTGACCAATTCAATTTATTTTTTAGAAATAATATAATATAACTTTAAAAATTTGAATCATTCATCTCAATCTAAATGAATACATATTTTAAAACAAAGGATATGTTTGGGCATGGGGAAAAGCTGTGGAAAATAAAAAAGGAATGTGGAAAAGTGAAGGAAAAGAGAGTGAGTGATGTGATGTGATTGAAGGTAATGTTAAAAATAAAGTGAATAAAACAAAATAAGTAGGTTTTTTGTATGGAAAGATGTAAAATAATGATTGAAAATATAAATAATAATGGAAAAAAGGAGGATTGTTAGGTAGTTAAAATATTAAATCACATCAAAAGGTGTGAAAAAAGGGGTGGGAAAAGGTGAGTTTTCCACCCTTTTTCCTCATTATCAAACACACCCTAAATTACATTGCTTAATACACCCTTTTATTGGACTAATAACATCAAAAATTTTAAAAGTAATTCAGTAGACTAAATTTAAACTGGTGTAGATCAGATTGGTAGCCAGCCCAGTCTGGGTTTGATAACATTGATATAAGGTGTACATTAGATATACATTATCCATGGTACAGGCTCCACTTTTAATGTAGACATGACCTTTGCGCAAGCACTAAGAGCTGGTTCTTGTAAAATTGAGACTTCTACTCCTTTGAAACAAACATCTTTAGCATATGATTCAAAGTTCTTGGCTTATGCTAAACAAAAATCATCTTTTTGGTCTCTTTTCTAAAAACAGGCAGATTGTCACACTTAAATCTTAATCATTGAATTTTTGCTCATCATAAGAAAGCAACTATAAGCATTCCCAAATGGGACATAAGCAATAAGAACTTTGTAGGAAATAACATAGAAACAATGTATGCTTCAATCTTGCTATTTACAAATGATGAAATTCAACACCCACTCAGTTGACTTCACAAGCTAGAGCCCAATCACACAACCCATTTCTCAGTTTTTTGCTTTTGAAGAAAGATATATTGGTAGTTGTCCTTCCTTCCTATCATCTAGATGTTTAGTGAAAGAATTAAAGGGGAATTCTGCAAAGAATGGGAGAAGAAAATTAAACGGGAATTCTGTAAAGAGTGGGAGAAGAAAGAATTAAAGGGGAATTCTGTAAAGAATGGGAGAAAGTTGAGCCTTATATGTTTCGAGAACGATCACGTAGAGGGTCAAGGGAAATAAAGGCTGACCTTCCGCTTTATGTATGAATGAATTTAGATGATCCTGGTCCTATAGCAATGTTCTTGTTGCTGTCTTATTTTTTATTTCTTTCTAAGGGAGAAAACCACACAGCAGCATCATGCCTCACTAAGTTGAAGAATACCATCCCTCACTAAGTTGGACAATCTTGAAATTCTTTGGCAATATTATGAAGATCAGGTAAGCTATTGCCAGGCACATGACATACATCCAACAAAATTTTCATGATGAGGCATACAGTGTAGTAGACCAATTACATCATGCCAACACCAATCTACAGTTAAGCTCATGCATCACCGCCTGTACCACTCTAAATGATCCTCAAGGTAAAAAGAAGCAACTAAGAAATTTGAGTCATTCCGATGCATTGCACATAATATTCCCTTTTGGGTTACAGCAAGATTCAACCAACACCAGAAACTTCATACCATTACCACAAAAATCTATAAATCATTCCTTCCCAGAAATTACCACCATTAACATTGACCATCTCACTCAAACTCAGATCCCCAAGACTTGCCAACCCATTACAACCACCTGTATCATAAGACCATCGTAAGAACCCTTTTCATCATCCCCAGTCTCCTCAAAATCATTGTGCTCTATCACATTTACCTTACCCATACATTTAAAGTCCAAAGAACCCTTTAAACATCAAGCTCCGTCGAACAATATATCTGTACAAGAGACTTGGAGAAGAGACTCACCATGCAATATCAAAAAAAAAAAAAAAACTTGAAATCAAGACCAAAATAGATCCCGTTCTAATCTTCTATGAGATGTTGAAAACTTTTGGGCAAAGATCAGTACAGTCCAACAAGTGGTAAATCTATAAGCCATCCATTCAAACAAGGGGCATATCACTTCTTTAGTCAGTCATGGGGTTGACCCTTTTTCTTTTTCTTTTTTTCTTTTTTTAGGCACAAAGAAGCACAATGCTAAAATTAACTTCTGATGATTAAGGAGTTCCTTTCATTGAATTATTTGCAATCCCTTTGGTGCAAGACTTCTCAGTCGATACAGGAAGAGTGGAATTTTAGTCAAAAGCAAAATAAAAATAAATAAATAAATAAATAATAAAAATGCATCATGAATCACATCAAAAGTAAGTCATTTTACTTATCAATAAACTAATCACATCTTTCATAAAAGGTTTGTGCATTGTAAATATGCACTCATAGTAGCAAAAGGAAGAGAACAATCCAATCATTTCTTTTGACCTACAAAAAGCCATGATCATCATTCACTGGAGTGTTCATCTGTTGAATTTAGAAATAGCAATATCTTCAAGATAGCAGTGATTGGATTTCCAGTCTATAATCATTAGCAAAGCAACAATCATGAAATTGTGCCATAATGATGGCAGAATCTCAGCAAATCAGCAGTTTCTAGCCCCTCACAATTGCCCATTTCAAAAGAGCAGAATGTATCAACAAGAAATTTGAAGAGAAAACTGGAGGTTTCCTCCAACAGGAGACCAAATATTCTTTTCCTTAGTGAAATCAATGATGACTCTGCCTGGGTAAGGAAGTTTTGAATAATTGGGGATCCTCTTCAATCATGTCCCATTGCACAAGTACCTCAAGGTCAATTGTCTCACCAGTCGCCACCAATTAGTATAGGGTTGATCATATGATAATGTTAGATTTCCAAAAGAATGCACCTTCTCTTTAGAGTAATGATTGTTTATTTATCTTTATTAATAAGAGCAATGATCATGTGTGGTTTCGACTCTAATGGAAAAGTTATGAGCCCATTAACCATTCACATGGACTAAGATAATATTTTGAATAGCTTGTGTGATATTTGATTTAGTGAAGTGTCATAAATCGTAGGATTCATATCCAATTTCTTTCCTTTAGTATTGGTATGCCCATGACGAGGCCCAACCACTCACTAAAAGAGGCATTGTCTCATGATTTTTTTTGTGTAGGTCAGTTAAAGATCCAAGTACAGTTGTATTCAACCTTATAAGTGAACCTCTTTATCGTGTACTGATGTCCATAGGCAACATCTGGACATCCAGATACTGAAAAGTTTCCTGATTATGGCGGAGGGTAATTTCTGAAGCACAAACACTGCAAATGGTGAAGAAATAGACACAAAAAAAAAGAATTCACTTCCAACTTATGCAATGAGCAATATTTCTCAACCACAAGTACCATGAATGGTCCAAAGTCCAGTAACTTCCTCATTTGAACGAAGTCTCTAATATTTGAAACAGTGCTGGGAGCAGGTGAGAGCCCACTACCATACACAGTACATGACAAACAAGAAGAGCAATAAGCAAGAAGAAAATTAAACGGGGGAAGTGAATTAACCTAGAAACCAACTAAAATTAGCTAACAGAGGTAGGCAATGAACCTTCCTCATTCATGCAAGTTTCAAAATAGAAGTATTATTCAGGATAAATATTTTGAAATATGTCAGCATTTTGTTGTAGGAGACAACTTTGGCCTATGGTTCCCGATTAGACCAGAGGTATATACAATTTGTTTCTAAATGGTCTGTCAACCATGCCAAAAAGGGCATGTGCAAGTTTATATCCTAAGTTAGAAAATCCAAAGCTTGGGTTCACTAATCCAGAGAAGAATACTTACGTGCGTATGGGGCAATTCTCATGTGCAACTGGTTGCAAATTGCAATCTCTGTGTTTTGACCAATCCATGATATTCTCATTAAATTTACACCAACCATAATGCTTGTCTCCAGTTACTTGCTTATGATCCCAAAAATAGCATGAACAAGGGCATGTGCAAGTTTAACACGGTACACACACATGCGCACCATGAGACACAGAGATGCACGCAGGCATACGCACACACACACACATAATTTAGAAACAAAAAATATAAAGGTAATAGGAAAAACTCATATGGTTCTTTTGATGGCACTGCATTATAAATAATGAAGTTTCCATAGGAATCAAAGAGAAATTCGGTAACTATGACCTATGATCCTTCTTGCAGTGCATTGCAGAGGATTCCCCAAATTTCTTCCATCCTAATGGACACTGTCAAATGGTGACTTTCTATGTAGCCTTTCCCTTTCCAGTGAATCCATTGTCGTTGATGATAAACTAACATGCAATTCATGAAATCCATCTTCCCAAAAAGGAGTCACTAGGAATCTTCATTCAAGTATATGATGCGTGATAGCAAATATCTAGATCTAGAATCAAGAAAAATGTACAATAAATGATATATGGTGAAATGTACCAGGTTTGACAATAATCGAGGTAAATAATGCATTCAGTAACATCATTAAATCTTAGACAAATACCAAACATGTGGAACAGCGGAAAACAAGGCTAAAAAGAACAGGTAGTAGTATTGCCACAGAAGAAATTACAGATTAACCTAGAAATTCAGATAAGTCTTCAGAACAATTTCTGGGCATAACATCTCGTTTAAAATGAAAATAAGATCGAAGTACTCACGAAGGTTTGAAAAGAGATAATGAGGGTATACCTTTGCAGTTGCCCAAAACTGAGCAAAATCAGCTACCCGCAGATTGCGGTCATCCACTAAGACGAGGCACACATACCAGCAACAAATGGGTCAATTCCGAACAACACTGCATCTGCGGTTAGTGAAAATGAAGGCAGTGCATAGCACTGCAACCCACCACTTAAATAATAACCAATTTAAAATATTGAACTTGTCGACCACCACAAAGGGCTAGGATCTCTAAGAGAAGCTTTGATCACCATGAATAGCATCTAGATTTGACTAATTTTTACAGAATAGCATCCATGCACAAATTTTATTATCAGGGAATATAAGAAGGAACACAAGGGTCCACTATATACAAGAAAACTTCCTCCATTCAAAAGACGCCTAACATCGGCAGTAAGGGATTAGAAACGCAAAAAAATCTTCAAGTAAAACATTTTAAATTGCATTGGTTGTTTGATGACAATGATGATTGGTTAATGAAGATCTTCAAATATAAATCACCACCCATTTTTAGTAGATAAAAGGATCAAAAAACATTTAACAAGGTTCAGAAACAAAGTGAAATGTAATCACAAGTGATAATAATAACAACAAGGAAATGATAAGTAACTACATAGATGGAAATCAAATATAACCAAAATCCATTAATTCTATATGATTCAAAACTAAGTACACTCTGTAGTCCTATAAGATTCATACCAATTATAAAGGTGAAAGTTCCCTCTTCCAAGTTCTTCTTGAATGCTTTTAACATGCTTGACCGATAAGCCTGCCAAAAATAGAAAATACACAAAAGATTGACCGAATTAATAGTGAAAATTGTATAAAACCAAATAAAAACAGACTGAGGTGGAATCATGCTGCTTTATAAAGCATCTGCCTACAATAGTGCTCAAATGGAAAACAATCAAATCTAGATTACATGGAAGTTATCTTGAGGAGTCTATGTATCACTGTCGTGATCACCATCAACTTATTCCAATCAGCGTTGATAACAATACAAATACCAAGAACATTAGTTATACCCATCATTGCAAGTGGCAAAAGGCATTCGTAATATTCCTGATTCATAATTTTTATTGCTTTTAGACATGCTTATGCTAATGATTTGGTGGTTCAAGAAAAACATCATTAAAATTTGAATGAGATCATAATGAAGAAAAATGAGGAATAAAGACAAGTTAAAACTATCAGTAAGAAGTAAGAACAAATAAGGTCTTTCATAAACATAAAAAGGCCAAATATCAGAAAAGACAATAATTAAGATTATAAGCATAAATAAAAGACTAGCAAAGTGATGCAGTACAAATTCCACTTCACCACTGTATGTGCATGAGAAATACAGATTTATCGGCCAACAAACATAAAGTATGGAAAGGAAACAGATACCATGACTCTGTAGTCTGTTCAGATCAAAAAAAAAAAGAGAGAGAGAGCAGATTGTTGCATTTCAGTAAATAATAACCAGCATCACCTCTTCCATTTCTGGTTCATAACAATACTCCATCACTTTCTTAGTGATTCGCTTCTTGCCTTTGCCCAAACCAGAAGATTTAGAACTATCAACTTCCTCGACCTTCAAACAACAAGAACAATCAATGGACGAATAACGCTTCAAAAGCTTATATAAAACATGAGGAACTTAAAATAGAAACTCGAAAAGCAGTCAATGGAAGGATACATGAAGTCCATCATGATGAATGCCACCCCCACTGCAAAAATAGCACCCACCTTTTCAATTTCAGTCATGAAGTAGTCATCCATGGAATGAATTCGAGGTGCATTACCGCCATTTTCAACCTCAAGATCACGTAATATCTTTGCTAAGTAGCTCTTTCCACTGCCTGGACATCAAAAGATGATTTCATATGCATGAGAGATACTTTCTGATTAATAAATCATGAAGATCATAGGAAAGTAGTATGCCATAAGCCAAAGCTCTGCTATGGTAATTCTACTCATACATTCCTCCTCTGATAAAATGCACAACAAAATTGCCATTTTACAATATGTGCAAATGCACATTATGATGAAGTGTGAGATGACATATTCAAGTAAGAGAAGAATAGTAGCAGCTTAATTTTTCAAAATATGTTCTAGATCAAATCTATACATCATAATGTTATACAAAGTTCCCGCTAGTCTAATATGTAAAAGGAAGTTTTTCTTTTTTTTTTTTTTTTGGAGGAATAGTTTGATGTAATTCACTGTCATATGAAAGAAGAGGTTCAACCTGCCAAATTCCAGCAAGAAGTTAAAGGCATGCAGCATGAAGGTAAAAGCAAGGATGCTGAAATAGCTGAGTTCAAAAGTAAATAGTTTGAAAGAAAAGCCACCTGGAAGACCTCGAAGGATTACAACAATATGATCAGGGCGTGTAGCTCGATCTGGCTGCCGAAATAAGTGAGCAGCATTGATTACTTTTGGCTTTTCTGTCTGGGAATGCTTCAGTTGAAAAGCATGGCCTTCTCCGACATACTGATTAGACAATGCCAGGTGGACAAACTGTGATCCCTGAAAAAGCAAGCATGAATTTGTTAACTGAAAGGATTTGTTTTTCTGATCCAACAACAAGAATGAGAGAATATCAGAAGAAACACTCTCTACATGGAATAATGTAGAAATTTAGGCTGCAAAAGATGCTTTTTTAACATGATAAATTACTTGTTAGGCACATCCAAAAAGACTCATCTGCTCAGGCCAAGACCCATCTAGTGAACCTGTTCCTCAGACCCTTGGCTCCTACAGAGCCATAAGAAGAGGATTTCTCAGGTACTATGAATGAAACGGTAGCAGCCCTACCATCAGGATCCCTCCACAAAGACATCTTAGGGAGCGATTCAAAGTAGGGGAATCCCATATCCCATCTTTCTCTCAATCTCCTTCTAGAAGTGGAGATCTGGGTCAGAGGCGAGCATGTTGCTCCAGAGAATCTCCTTTCAATAGAAGAACCACAGTAGAAATATCCAAGAAGGACTTGGGATAGGAGTTTGATAGTAGAGGCAATTGATCAAAATGTCCAAGAAGACTTGAAACAGTAGCAGCTTCAGTTAAAAGATGAAAGATGGAGTCAGGTTTATCAGTTGTAGCAGCTCTAGGAAGGCAAAATGGATCAAATTCAAGGAAACTCAACTATGGCAGTTTAAAAGGTCACAGAATTATCACAGTGAGTGGCATGAAATAGATCATGGGCAGATACTTGGGTCATATTTGGAGAATTCAAGGCTGCAATGAAATTTTCATGCTGTGTTTGAAATGGTAAAAAAGGATAGCCAACAAGCTTAGCAAGGGCATCAATGACAGTTAAGGAAACATTCAGACACAAAGAGACTAAACTGCTCCAAATTCATCACAAACCAAAAATCTTCGAAAGTGCCCTCAGGATCCGATTCCTATTGCAAAAAATAAGCAAACTAATGATTTTCAAAACTTGGAATCAGCATAGAATTGGCATGCAAATAGTTCTCAATCTCATGGATGAATCAACAAAATTGGAAAGTTAAATTTTCAAAAAATCTCCATTTTTCATACAATCATTCTAGGGATTTGATTCATAAATGTATAGCATGTCTAATCTGAGCATCAGCTTAAGTTCCACTATAAGAAATTCTAACATTTTCCACAGATTTGCCTAGTGCTTCCTTAGTGATATTCAAATGAGCAATTCTATAAATGTTTTCCACATCCTTGGTAGGCAATATGTGCAATGCTGATATCAAAGAATCAAAAAATACCACCCTCCCCATATTCTGGCACAAATCAATTATGCTCATATAAACATGTATTCATGTCTCTTTCTGCTGATTTTCCATTTCAAAAAATGTCTACAGCTAAGAGATTCTCCTCATAAAATCCATCCTTACAGCCCTATCCATACAAATTGGTCCGTATTTCACAAATTCATATGCGAATCAGCACAATCAATAAAGCATTTATTCGAATACTGATGAATACAAAGCACACCATATAAAAAATAATAATAATAATAATGTGTGATGGAAATACCTCTGCAGGAAATCCATTCGAAGCATGTGCGGCCGGCTTACTATATAAATGAGAATGAGCTGATGGCTGGAATTCAGAAAAATGTGGTGTCATCAGAGGGCCACGCATATCCCCAACAGCAGAACTTGTTGGGATAGGGCGTAGAGGAGAGGATGCTCTTGGAGGTGAAGGAGAGTGATAGTGTGATGGATATGGTGGTGGTGGATCGTTTGGAAAAGGACGCTGTGGCAAAGGGGCAGGAGGATGGATAGCACCAAGGTTTGTGCCACCATAATTCATATTGCTGCTAGCAGTCAATGGCGAGTGACCACTGTGTTTGGGCATAACCAGGGGATCTGGTTGATCGGCCACAGGCAAATTTCGAGGTTCGAAGGGCTTAACATCACTATGCTGACCATGGAATCGCATCATATTTCCCCCAGGCGGCTGCATCGTATAGAATGGTTGTGGTGGAAGAAAATTATGAAGAAGCCGGTGACCAAATGCTTGGAAATTTTCATGAGATGTTTGTGCAAAACCATCCAACTGATTTCGGTCACCTTGCACAGCCCAATTCATAATCTGACGATCTCTTCCGTGATCAGTGACCGCATCCTGATTTCGCCTAACAGGATCTGCATAGTTGGCTGCACCCATTGAAGCATTCCGAGGCCCAATTCCAGCCACTGCATGAGGAGTTTCCGGCTGGGAATGACAAACATTGGGGTACTGTGAATCTCGTGAATTACTATACAACGTGCCGGCACTACTTGCCTTGTGGGTGTCAGAGTGGAAATTCTCTGCTCTAGGGAAACTGAGAAACTGATCATTGGCATCGACATAAGGAGGAGAAGGATTCTGCCGATTCGTTGCATCTTCACCCGGAAGCAAAAATGGGCGTGCTCTCGCAACAGAATCAAGCCCGGAAGGATCCAAACGGCTACGAATCCGCAAATCCCCTCCTGCAGTCCTTTGTTCTTCGAATCTCTGCCCCTGCCCATACATCTCATATTCCAAACCCCGATTACTATCCATGTTCAACTCTTGATGTGGGAAGCTCTGCGTGCCGTGCTCGCGGATCAAATTCCTCTGCCTCTCCCTCTCCACCGAGGCAAAATCACTGCGGACGAAGGAATGGCCGTCCGAATCGCCAATCCTCGTCCTCTTGTGGGCCCTCTCGTCGAATTCTTCAAGAAAGAATCCGCCCCTCCTGGCCGGCGTCCTATTCTCGTACCAAGAATGGGAAAAATCGGCGGGTGGCGGCGCAACGAAGGCATCGCCAGAGATTGGGCTAGCAATCGGGCGAGGGAAAGGGCCAGGACCTGCGACCGGCATCGGATAATGGTCGGCGTGAGGATGAAGGAATGACGGCGGTGGCGGCCGAGGCGGCGGCTGCGGGAAACGATGGAGGGAAGGAGGTTGAGAGCAGAAAGGGAAATGCAAGCGGAAGCAGGTGGGGCAGATGTTGGAATTTTGGATCGGACGGTAACGCCATGCCTCTTCCATCTCCGGCTCGATGGGATGCCGAATTTCGCCCTGTTTCTGTTCTTTGTACGAGCTTCCTCTCCGGGGAGGAACCAAGCTGGAGCTTATGAGGGGTTGTACTCGCACGTGCGATTGGTTCGCCTGGCAATATTCATCTTGCCCGTTGATTGCCGACCATCAAGACAAAACGAAGAGATGTCCACGCAGCGGAGGAATGATTGGAGGATGCATAAGCATGATAATCATAAAAATTATAATATTTTATTTTATAAACCAGTTATAAAGCTGATAATTAAAGTTCAGATATTTTCTGTCCAAAAATAAGTGTTTTATGTATAAAAATTAATCAATGATGATGAAATTGAAAAATAAATCATTACCGAATAAATTGATGGACGGCATATACCTATTTCAATTTCATACGTCATTGCCAATCTAGCTTTTACGGTACAGTTTTTATAGGATAGAAACATTTTCACCTTTCTTATTATGCAAACAGCTCACCTAACGTTATATCCAGCGTGGGAATGAACAAACCATCCGTTAGAAACCGCGGATTTTGTCTTGATGTGAAGGATAAAAGGCATTATATGAAAAAAAATATTATTAAAAGATATTTTATTTTATTTTTGCTAAATTAATGTGATGTTTAAATTCATATCTAACTTATAGTTTTTTTCATAATTATTTAT
>JAYJMB010000011.1:431300-493073 GCA_036873735.1 Pouteria campechiana
TATTTGGATATTTGTGATATAATTCTTGTGGATTAGTATGTTGTATACAGGATAATGGTGGTAAATTAGGGGAGACTTTGTCGAAATTTTCTCTGAATTTACCACTAGCAAAGCTCCAGGAAGGAGGGGCGTTACATATATAAAACTAGATTATGTGTAAGCAGGGGCAAAAGTCGGCCATCTATTATGTTTTTAATTCATCCCTATACAAAATATTTAAAATATAACATACTTCAATCTTATTAAAAATCATCCAAATCGTGCAACTAGATGAGCTATAATAAATAAGAATGGAATAAATAGCAATATTTACTCAAAAGCCATAATAAGAACTAATTTTTTAATTTAAAAATGTTATCATACATTTATCTAATGAAGAGTTCTACATTTAATAA
This sequence comes from Pouteria campechiana, assembly GCA_036873735.1. Taxonomy (NCBI): domain Eukaryota; kingdom Viridiplantae; phylum Streptophyta; class Magnoliopsida; order Ericales; family Sapotaceae; genus Pouteria; species Pouteria campechiana. The sequence goes on from JAYJMB010000011.1 coordinate 431,696, forward strand.
TTTAGACTATATACAATGATATTATATATATCACCTATAATTATAAAATAATTTTAATGGTAAAACTACCCTTGTTAACATTTTTCTTTATCATAGCTCACCTGATTGCCTAATTTGGGTGATTTTTATTATGAAGGAAATATATTTTATTTTAAACATTTTGTACACTAGGATGAACCAAATACATTGTAGATGGTCCAATTTTCCGCCAGGTTATAGATAATCTGTTGCCTTTTTATACGTAACTCCACTTATTAAGGGAAACAAGGTCCTGGACCTTGCCCTTCTTGCGGACAAAGTAGTTAATATGCTTGGATTTAACAATCGAACATGGGTTGTTCATGGCCCATCACGTAAGCCTGTCGAAGTTGAATCTAATGACTTAAATCTACATTTATTGTAACACTTGGCTCTTAAGGCACTACCAAATTACAATTTAGAGGAGAACCTTATGCAAAGTTCCCCTTAAATGTTTAGTTTCATACTTGTACAAGCATTCCCAGACAATCTCATACATTCATGAACACCATTATATCTAATAATACACACCCACACATTTCCCAGAATCACAAGTCACATTGTGATGACGATATCACAATGTGATATTGTCACAGTCTAAAAATGATACTCTAATATCCAAAAACACCAAACTAGCATGAGGGTCATAGTCTATCCCCTATCATGAACTCCAACCCCATATTGGGCTCCGTCTTCTAACCTATCAACCAAAAATCATGAATAAAATGGGGTGAGTTAGGGCAAACTTAGTAAGTAGGTAATAGGAAAAATAATGGCAAATAAACCATTAGATAATTATAAGTAATCCAATGCACATGCAATTCCATGATATGCAAAAATTTATGATAATGCCTATCCATATGCTCATAATGCTCATGTTATCATAATCCAAGCTAATATGCAGCCTTCCATCCCTATACTCGGGATGTACATGCCCATTCCTATAATCAATACTCATCTATGTACATATATCTTTATTTAATTATCACTAAGGCTAGCCTTTTCATCTTGGCATTCTCATTCACATATATTTATCATTCTCATACCATGACTATGGTAGGCCTTGTCATCCATACATGTGCATTTTGTTTCATATGTATTCATTTTTGTTTCATAAAATTTGCTAATTATAATTACCACCCATTCCAATCTTCAATGTGAGATTGGTTTATCCTTGTAACCTCAGCTACAAATGTTGTCAGATCCATGACAGCAGTATCCTTGCTTTCTAAGGTACCCTACCTTCATTACAACACAAGAATTTTAGGTGAATTTACCATTTACACCTACCGAGGGAATCAGATATAGTAGTTACAAGGCCTCATTGCCCAATGTTACATACCATGTATTTCACATGTATCACATACATTTTCATGCCATTAAGGCATTTATGCCATCAAAGCATTCATGCCATCAAGGCGTTCATGTTATCAAAGCATTCATGCCACCAAGGCATATCCACACCTCGTGGGTGTCATAACATATTTATGTATATCTATGTATTAAGCTAAGACACATTCATAGTCATATCATATTCATGTCATTTTTGTGCCCCTAAGGCCTTATCATGGCCACATCAAATTCATGCCACCTAGGTACTATTACAACATATCATGTCTAGTCGCCTAGGCACTTTCATAGTTATATCATATTTGTGCCACTTGAGCGCTATCATGGTCATATTATATTTATGCCATTTGTGCCATCCATGCACTATCATGTCATATTAGGTCTAAGCCACCCAGGCATGACCATATCATATCATGTTATTACCATCGCAGGTACTACCATTATCATATTATATTGGTGCAATCCGAGCACTATCATATTGTTTCACAAACACCATTTTCATGTCCTCTTTTTCCCTTTCTTAAGCCTTCAAGAAATACCACCATAAGACCCCCTCAATGCTCTCTTCAAAAGCCACAAAAATTTCCAATGCACAATTTTCTACATTGCTGTCATGGCGAAATGTTACCCGCCAGATGGGTGTCCAAACTAGAGTGGCGCCGCAGCTCCCAAATTGTTGACTCCTTGTTTTGTGCCGCACTTTCTTTACTTGGATTTTCTCCCAAACATTCCAATTCCTTTGCTATTTTGATATCCTTGTTCCCTTAATACCCACTCATCAAACCATCCTCATATATCATGTTATTCAACCATGCTTCTTACACTCATAATTCAAAATGACATGCCATGCAATGTCATGCAATACAACTTCAAACAACTCAACAAAACACATGCATGGCTTAAGATATTTCATATATTACATGATTCAATCATGCTTATTATGCCTCATGATGGAATGCAATGAATTACAACCTTCAACCAAACCATTAGAACACCTATAGCAGAATTGAAATCTCACATTATATACATGGAAAGATATGATTCCATCATGAATTAATTGAACAATTATAATGGAATTTCATTTCCAAAATTAGCTTATGAAAACTATCCAAAACCAACTCATGGAAATATACCTTTGTCTCATTTCAAATCAATGTAAAAAGTAAGAAACAACAACAGTCAAATGCAGTGCTTGTATAGAAAACTGTGGGATGCACACTATCCCCACCCATTGTCACATCCATGCATATCATAAAAGAACCCTACTTACCTCTATAGAGTCACTCACACTCTTTGCTCTCCAATTCCACATCTCAATTCTACTTTAAGGTTAAATTGACATACAATTGAAATTCACAGACAAGATCTTAACCCAATTTCATAACTAAGGGCAGTTCATCAAATCCTCATTAGGATATGTCTGAATCCCATTACACAGACAATGCCTTGCCTAAGTAGAATATTATATACCCTACTAAATGTCTAATTAATGAATAAGTGAGACAATAGAAAAACCACTTAAATTTAGTTTGCTTTTCATTGTGTCATTTCATTAAACACTTGGTGTACATCATACAAATTCTCAATTCCCAGCAAAGTATAGTAGCTAAAATTCACTTTCAATATCATATTATCATAATTCTACATGATTAACATCAAAATTACTCTTGCTAATGAATCTATCATGCCTTAAAGTCCATGAAGTCTTTTTCTAACACATCTATTTACCACATGCACTACACAAGGGTTAGCACATGGCTATCCAGCCCATGGACAACCATTAGCATGGGTTTCTTATGATCAATTCCCACCATTAACATTATAATCAAACCTTCTAATTAATTACTAATGAAAATACCCAAACAATCCCTAAAATTACAAACCTTAACCTCCTCTACTTTTGTAGAACATAGCCAAATAACAATGGAAACTATGACTTAACTTAGGCAAAATACTTACTAGTATGATTCCTCGTTGATTTTCACCCCAAATCTTTTATCTTTTCCCCCAGCTGCAACAAGAAGCCTTCTAGATGGAAGTTTCAGATTCTCTCTCTCTCTCTCTCTCACTCACTCCTTTCTCTTTTAGATGGATGGATTTCTACTTGGGATGGCAGGAATTCACTCCCACAACAATTTCCCTCTAAAATCCTAATGAATTAGGGTGCAAAATGGGAGTTGTAGGAACTAGGGCGTGGGGAGAAGGAGAGGGGAACAAATTTGGCCAGGATTTGGGGGTGATGGAGCATATAATGTTGCTCCTCCTTTGGTGCTCTGGTAGTGCATGCTAAGCCATGCACCTATAGCCACTCTATAACCATTTCATTTTGCAAATATTTTGGCAAACTAACCATGATACATATATTCTTAATCACCACTCTCACATTTACATCCAGTTACACATGTAATTTCCTTTGCAATTTCAATGATTCATATATGCACTTTACTAAAGACAATCATTTCAAAAATTTCCTTACCTTAGAATTCTGGGGTATTACATTTATAAAGCCTTTTCCATGGGCCATGAGAGGCACCTTTGATCCACTTTATGTGGAGAATTCAATGTTTATTTAGTTGATGACTTAAAAGATTATTGTGGTCAATGTGCAGCATAGAATTAAAATTATCTAAGAATGAGAGTGAATATGAACTCTTCTTTTAGCCTTTGAGACCGATAAGATGTATTTAGATTTAGACACAATGTACAATCTAGGGGATCTAATAAAAGTTAGATTTAATATGAAGTCTATTTTGTTATTTTATAAAATTTTCATTTACAACTATTTAATTTAGGGCCTACATGGATTGGGGTCTTTTAAAGTCTATTTATAATTTTATTATTATTATTCATGTGGGAGCTCGTATTTTATTTTTGGAAAAGAAAATCCTTCTTTCCTATGTCAAGTGGTATTAAGGCCCGGTTGCAATTTTTTAACCATGTAGAAATTTTGTTTTACAGTTGTGTAAATGATTGGCTAGGAAAGAAATGAAGGAAAAGGAGAATTAGCCCCAAGATGGTGATCAAGGGAATATTCTATAATAGCCAGTGACAATGTCATGATCCGCAAATAGTTAAAGGACTTGATGCAAAGATATCATTGCTTAGCGGGTTTACTGACAAAGAAGATGTTGAGCTTCCAAACCTTCATCCATAATATGGAGGTGATAGTTATTTTAGAATAAGAAGATGTCAAAATTATCATGTTAAAGTGGATTTTCGTGAATTCAATGGAAAAGTTCACATGAAGGAGTTTCTTTATTGGATGATGAAAAGGAGAAGATATTTTAATTTTACGAAGCTTTATGATGAGCAAAATGTAAATTGGTAGAAAATAAACTAAAAGGGTATACTTTAGCACAATGAGATCAACTTCAAACTTAGCGATTATGATAAATTAAATACAAAATTAACTTTGGAATTGCAAGGAAAATTTCCTTGACCAAACTTTCTGTCAAAAGTATTGCATATGTTTTTGTTAAGGAATATGGAGAAGACTTTTTTCAATTATCTTCTCCTTATGATATCATGAAGATAGATGCTCAATTGATGGCTAGATTTATGTGTAGCTTAAGAATGCAAGTCAAAGAGTGGTTTTTATGTTTTCCAATATGGACCATAATAGATTGAATCAATTTTCCAACTAAAATTGAAGCCATTTAATCTTCTAATTGGGTTTCAAATAACTTGTCTCATGCATCATCTAATGCACCTATGGATTCGTTTGTTGAAGATTCATTATAAGATGTCATATTTTTAAAGACTAGAGAACATAAGGAAGAAATTAGCTTGATCTTCAAGTGACATGGTATTTGACAGAACTTTGAAGATCAACTTAAGTAATTGAAAGAACTCTAAAGATAGAATTATAGAACTCTGAAATTGGCTAGACAAAACACTAAAAATAGAGTTTCAAAACTTTGAAATCAACTCTATATTTGGAAATTCTAAAATCAAGTTGTTATGATGGAGGAAATTAGAAACCTATGAAGATCAAACCCACCACTCAAGGAAATCCAACTTAGAGATACAAGGTTAATAAGTTAAACTCACCACTCGTGGAATCCACCAAGAAATATAGAGCAAAATGCAAACCATGGAGAAAGCACTATGGGTTGTAAGAAGCAAGTATTTTTAGAAACCAAAATTCCTCACCATCTTCATCACAAGAGTATTTAAACATTCCCTTGTAACATCCCTCCAAACATGAAAAATGACAAACAAGCATTGGAAAGTAATAGAAAATAAATACTATGCCTATTTGTAGAGGAATGCTTTAATTTTCAAAAAAACCATGTTTGAGGCAGAGCTATTGTGCATGGCTGGATTGTCAAGCTCCCTTGGTTAAAAAAGATTCGTCCTCAAGTCAAGTGGGTTTTCAAGTTGATAGTATGGAGAAAGACCTCCAACATTGAAAATATCAGATATTTCATAAGCTGCTGAAAGTTCAATCTTATAAGCATTTTCTCCAATACACTTGAGAACTTTAAAAGGACCATCTGCTCTTGGCTTGAGTTTAGCAAATTAGCTAGGAGAAAAACATCCCTTTGTCAAATGAATCCAAACCAAATCACCCTCTTGAAACTAAATTGCCTTGAGGTGCTTATTTGTTTCAGCTTACTATTTTGCATTCTGCTTTGTAATCTTTTCTCCAACCTATTCATGCAATCCCTTAATAGACATAACTCATTCTTCAGCATCTCCACTATAGCGGTGTAATATTGGCAAAGGTGATAAATCTAGAGGATTGAAGGGATTCTGACCATATACAATCTTAAAAGGACTACAACCAATGGTTTGGCTAGAAGATCGATTGTAAGAAAATTAAGCAAGAGGCATAAGAAGATCTCACTCACAAATATTCTTTTTCATTACACTTATTAGAAGATTTCCTAGTGCTCTATTAACAACTTCAGTTTGGCCATCCGTTTATTAATGACATATAGTGCTAAATTGAAGATAAGTACCAAGCTTCCTCCAAAAGTCCGCCAAAAATGACTCATGTACCTGACCTCTCTATTTGATACAATAGACTTTGGAATTTCATTTAGACAAACCAAAAATATAGTTCAACAACATAAGAAACATCAAAAGATTTCTTACAAGGAATAAAGTGAGTCATTTTATAAAACTCGTCTACAACTACCAAAATAAAATCACAATTTCTTTATGTGTGAGGTAGCCCTAAGACAAAATCCATACTGACATCTTTCCAAGGAGATTATGGAAATGGTAAGGAGTGTATAAGCCAAATTTTGACTATGACTATTTTCCCTATGGTAAGTTATATACAACTGTTAACATGTTTCATAACATCTCGAGAAAGTTTTAGCCAAAAGAAATATTCTTGAACAATGGCTAATGTCTTGTCTCTACCAAATTGTCCTGCAAGACTGCCTCCATGTGCCTCCTTGATTATAGCTTCCCTGAAGAACATGTAGGAATATATAATTGAACCAAATGGTATATACGATAAATAACTAAGTTTTGATGAAGAGCAATAACATATGAGTGAACACTTGTGGTAATGACAGTTGTGTTCCCAAGTATTACAGAAATAAATATAAATGATATATAGGAAAGCAATTCAAATATAGTGGACAATATATACAGAGAATACATTAGCAAGCAAGATCCACTATAAAAATGCTCAGAAGGAATAACACCGAAACTTTGAAAAGAAGCCATATTACCAAGTATTTAAAAGTGTTCAATTAGCTGGTCCATGCACATTTCAATCAAGAATATATCTGGCATAAGAGATATCAAAGGATACTACGAACAAAGCTTCAACTACTAGAAAAACCTTCTAGATTCAAATTGTTCCACAGATAAGTCAGATAAATTACTCATATACAACATCTATCTGTAATATAGATTCGAACTCAAATTGTAGAAGCAAAAACGAAATGGAGCTAAACTCAGACAAATGAATGAAGAACTAAAAATGAAGTCCAACTAACCAAGCATTTGTCTTTCATATGAAGTCTGTCATGCACCAAAAGGAGAACAAGGAAGCCATTTGCAGCTTACTATAGATGAAGTAGAAGATGAACTAGAAGCAACACTCTGGCCATAGATGAATAGCTTACCTTGTCTGTCATCTTTGTCTCCAACTTTATCTGTCACTTGCAACAGATAAACTAATAGATGAACTACTGAAAAGATGATTCATCTATGCATCTACTATTCATCTATTACTTGTTACAAACAAACCAATAAACAAACTACTAGAAAAATATCATTTGCGCCTCTATAATGCATTTATTACTTATAGCTGATAAATCAATAGATAAATTACTTGAAAATTATTATTTTTGCCTCTATAATTCATCTATTACTTACAACAAACAAACCAATAGAAAAACTACTGGAAAAAGGATTTGTCTACACCTTGAAAATTCATTGATTTATTTGCTGTGAAGAAGCATTGTCCGCGCCAACAAGAGTTGTTTGTTACTTACAACAGACAAACCAATAAACAAAACTACTTTGTCTAATGAAAGAACTTTATTTGGTGAATAGTAAGAGAAGAACTTTGTTTGCACCTTTATGATTCATTTGTTACTTATAACAGATAAACTAGAAGATGAAGTAAAAGAGCTGTAATGAACTCAAGCAAATTTACAAAGACGAAGTTACTTATTTTATCTTGTGGATCTAATCATAGCTAATTTGTCTATTACTTACAAAAGACAAATTGCACTTGCTCAGACAAAGTCCTTAGATAAATTACGGTTGAATTACAATGGCACATCATGATGAGTAGAATCTACTTATATCAGACAATAACGATTGTACTCTCTAATCAAACTTTCACTTAAAGTAGATCTTATTAACTACTGAACAAATCGAGCTTAGTTGAAGATGAAAAAAAAATCAAAGGAAAAAAGTCTTCACTCTAACAAAGATAACAACTCTCAGAGGCTACGTCTCCTCAAGTTTCGTGGGCATATTTTGAAAAGAATGAAAGAGATAGTTATGCAGAAAGTCTTCATCTGATGTTTGTCAAAACCATAAAGGCATCTTCTTCAAGGATGATACTGCAGGCTTTCTAGCTAGAACAAGTTTATTAAGAAGACAACTTTTCAACGGGAAAAAATTCAAAATGGTCTTCAACATTTAATGAAAGTCATCTACCTACAATGAAAAGAAATTTCTGAAGCAATATAAAGGTAGTACAGTGTCAACAAAGAAGGTTGACAAAGCTAAGAGAAAGATGAAAAAGAGAAAAGAGCTTAAATGATTAACCTTTCTCGATTAGACAATGCTTCCTCCAAGATAATCAATATTCATTACACTGATAGATGATGAACCTCAAAGATCTATCTCAATCATATGTTCTGGAGTATTGATATCTAATATGCTTCAACAAGTAATCATTTTATATGTGCTTAAACTCTATACAAATCAACCTAGTAAAAAGCCAAAGTAATGTATAAATTGAGTATTTTTAATAATCCATATTAGTTGTTGGTGAGCTCTAAAAAAATATTAATTTTGCTAGTGATCTTTGAAACTAATGAGTTTCTTAGTGAGCTCATGAAAACCAGAAGAGCACTAGGAGCACTATGTTTACGCCTCTTAGAGCTAGAATCTAGAAGAGTTTTGGGAATACTTATTTATGCCGCCTAGAGCTAGATTCTAGAAAAGTACTGGGCGCACTACTTATATTTTTACTATTGGATATAGTGTAATCTAAGGCACAATGTGTGTGCTCTTAGAAGAGTAGACGTACGGTGTGCCCAAACCATTATAAAAATTATTGCATGTTACTGTCCTATTTTTATATCACATATATTATTACACACACATATGAGAGCTTGCTTGAAAAGAGAATAGCTAAGGAAAGTAGAATCTATGCTTGGAGCAGACACCATGATTGAATGAATAACTATGAAAATCTCATATGCATTACAATATCATTTCTACTCAACATATTAATTTTTATTTGGCCATAAATTTCATATATTCAATTCATTCCTCCCGTCTTGAGCTATCTACTACATAGGACCAACATATATAATCTATTAGCCTTGAAAATAAATCTAATTGTTGAAAAAAAACTTTCACTGACCTTGGAACAATTTCCCTAAATAGAGCCAAAGACAACATCATCTTGATAAAGCATCTTTATCACTTAAAAATCCAACACTTTAACTTCCATTGCATTCAACAGAGTATGTCTCCTACTCAAAGTATTAGTACCTTGATTAGCTTTATGTTTGATGGAGGAGTAAGGTTGGAGAAATTTAACCCATCTAGCATGGCAATTAAAAAGTTTGTGTTGATTGTTCAAATACTTTAATTCCTCATTATCAAAGTATAAGATGAATTCATTTGGAAGTAAATAATGACCCCAATGACTGAGTGGACCAAATAATAACATAAAATTTCTTGTCATAAGTGGAGAACTTCATTCGACTTTCATTCAATTTCTCACCATAAAATGCAATAAGCTTACCTTCTTAACTTAAAACAAAACCAATGCCAACATTTGAGGCATCACAATCCACTTTAAACACCTTATCAAAGTTAGGAAGAACAAATATCAGAGTACTAGTTAACTTGTACTTGATAAGTTGAAAACTCTTTTGTGCTGAATCTATCCACTTGAATGATCCACCCTTCAAACAGTTTGTAATAAGTACCACAAGAGTGCTAAAGCCTTTGATAAACCTATGGTAGAAAAAGATAAGGCCATGAAGACTTTGAATGTCAAGAAGTGATTTAGGAACTTGCCAACCAAAGATCGCTTTAACTTTTGTAGGATCAACCTTGATTCCAGTAGTTGTTACCACATAGCTTAAGAAAATAATGTTATTTTAGAAGAATTGAAATTTTTTAAGATTAATATATTGCCTCTGTTCTCACAGGGTTTGAAACACTTTCCTCATATGCTCCATATGTTGATCTTGTGAGCTATTATATACCAAAATGTTATCAAAGTAAACAACAACTAGGCATAGAATTATTCTTTCCTGCACTATTCCTTTTGCAAAAAGTTCATTAACTTGCCACTGCAACTCCTCATGCTCTTTTGGGTTCATTCGATACGCTGGTTTATTATGAAGGATAACACCAAGAATGAAGTCAATACAATACTGAATGTCTCATAGGTGGAAGGTCGGAAGGAATTTCTTTAGAAATCATATCAACAAACTCTTCTAAAAGGGTTCAACAGCAACAAAGGCATATACTTCATAGCCTTCTAGGAGTGCATTTTCCATGTGCTCACCTGGTAAGAAAAAAGTATGCCTTTTCTATTGACGCTTTGAATTTACCTTCTAGTTTGAGAGGAGCCAAACATGCATCCATGTTCACAACGTCACACTACACCTCATCTTGGTAAGTCTTCCCAAAAGAAAATTGAACTAAGCATGTTTTATTGACCTTCACATCATTATCCTTTTGAAACGATTGAAGTTTATATGGATGTGGGTGATTCTCTATTTATAATTGTAATTTCTCCACCATTTTAACAGTAACCACATTAGTACAACTACCACTATCAATTATAATATCACAAACTTTCTCATGAGAACTACACTTAGTATGAAAAATATCCTCTCACACCCAAGAATCATCATTGGTTAGCAATATAGTTAAATTTCTTTCGATTACAAATGCTTCTCCTTCATTGCATATATAATTTCTTCTTCATAATCTGAATTATTTTCATTAACAACTTCCTCATTATTTTCTATAATCTCTTCTTCTATCAAAGTGACAAATCTATGGTTAAGACATTCAGAAGCAATATGACCATACCCACAACATTTGAAGCATAGTTGAGAATTGATTCGGGACGAGTCATGGGGTTTACCATGCTAATTTGCTGCCTGTGTATTAGACTTGGTAGCTAGAGAAGACTTTGAGGTGGAAATACTCCCTCTATTAGAAGGACCTTTTCTAGTAATAGACCTAAAAGTCACATGATGAGCCTCTTTTTGTTGCCTTTCTATAATCAACACAAGCTTTTGGACATCATTAAAGGTCCAATATGGCTGTAGGTGAATTGCATTCTCAATTTCTCTATTTAGACCACCCAAATAATGGGATATTATCTACTCCTCTGACTCCACTATGTCACATTTCAACAAAAGATGCTCAAATTCAATGGTGAACTCTCGTAATAGATTATTTTGTTTCAGATTATAAAACTTCATAATCATGTCTATTTGATAATTTTATGATAAAAACCTCCTTTTCAATTCTCTTTTCATTTTCTCCCAAGTCTTAATTTTATCCCTAACTTCACGAGTTCTTTGCCTCTTCAAGTTTTCCCAACATAATGAAGCATACTTCCCCAACTTCAAGGCAACTATTTTAACCTTGTTCTAATCAAAATATTCCTTAATTTCAAATTTTATTTTCACTATATGAAGTCAATCTAGAAATTCATCAGGTTGCGTTTTACATTCAAAATCTAGAATATTAATCCCTACATCAATTGGTTGTTGCGATCCATGGTTCTATTGATGCTGTTGATAGCAAGAAGATTCATCACTGGATTCAAGACTTGGTTCTTGATGAGAAGGATTAATATCCTCATCCTTGCTACTTAAAGAGTGATTTTCCTCATTATTATGTTCTTTTGTTTGATCAAGACGCTATTGAAGCTGTTAAACTTGTTTTATCAATTCTTCTATTTCAATGTCATGCAAATCCTATTCAAGAATGGCATTTCCTTCATTGCGAGGACTGCAACAAAAATGTTTCTGTCCAACCATGACAAGGATCCTAGATTTAATACCAACTTGACAGGGTAGTTGATAGAACTTTGAAGATCAGCTTGAGTAATTGAAAGAACTCTAAAAACAGAATTACAAAACTCTATAATTGACTTGACAAAACTCTAAAAACAGAGTTGTAGAACTTTGAAATCAACTTGACGGTTTTCAAAACTCTAAAATTAGTTATAGAACTTTGAAATCAACTCTGAAACTCTAAACTCAAGGAATTTCATGTTAGAGATACAAGGTTAATGAGATAAGCTCATCACTCATGGAATCCACCAAGCGATATAGAGCAAAATGCAAACCACAGAGAAAACACTATGGGATGTAAGAAGCAAGTATTTTTGTTTTTAGAAACTAGAATTTGTTCACCATCTTCATCACAAGAGTATTTAAAAATTCCCTTGGAACATTCCTCCAAGCATGAGAAATGATAAAAAAGCATTGGAAAATAACAGGAAATAAATGTTATGCCTATTTGTGGAGGAATGTTGAAAATTTCTAAACAAACCAGCTTCACCATGTTTGAGGCACAATTATTATGCATGGCTAGATTCAACTCCTGTGTCATGAAGGAACAAGTAACTAAAAATTTTATTAAAGATAAGTTATCTAAGGACTAGCTTATAATAATTGACAAATTGAATGTCAGGAAAAATGAAGATGGTGAGCAAATAAGACAACACAAACATTAAGCTTATATTGGGCATTACTAATAATAATTTCACTTTTAAAAGTGCAAGTTCACATAGTGAACTCAACACTCAAACTGTAGGTATTTATGAGATTTCTATGATAAGAAAAAATGATACTGTTAGGGAACTCTAACACATATTAATAATCGAGCTGGCAACTCACCATGTCAGACTACTACCTTTTCAGGATCGCTCTGAATCCCGCAAAATCCAAAGTTGGGATACGTATCTATAGGGTTCCCTCTCCTAAATAAACTTCTTAGTTCGACCTATGTACAGATCTGCAAGACTACCGGCTACGCACCCTGCTCATCTATAAATACAAACCAGGTATGCATCCTAGGGATAGGTCACTCGTTCTTATTCCATCCTCCCTCCAAAAGTTTCATTTACTAACTTGAGCATTGAAGTGTTCACAATGGGAACACCCCCGATGTTCTCTGATTCTTATTCTAGTCTTGCAGGAATCAAAGAGGGAAGATTTCAAAAGCTACATCAGCATTCCATTTGGGAACCACCCAAACATTGGTGCCATCTGTGGAAAGCGTTTCAAAAAGTTTAAAAAGATGTCAAATGATATTATAAACACAAACAACGCTTCCTCTCTCCCTGCAATCATCAACAACACGCAGTCCATGTCAAACCAAAACAACATAGCGCCATCGCCTGAAGACCTGTTGACTCAACCCAGCCCAACAAACCAATAGGCGATGCAACACATGATGTGTGAGATGATACAGCAGATGATGCAGCAATTTATACGACAACAAGGGAACAATCCAAGGGGATCCCCTGCCGCGGAAGCTCTCCTACCTCTGCCTCATCCCCAACATTAGAAAGGTCCAACAACACACGGACCCAGAGATCCCTACGGAGCCGATGTCTATGTCCCCGATCCCACATTAGGAGCGTTGCTGCCTGATGTGCAGGGACCACATCCAACAAATATTGAAAACACGCCTATCGCGGGCGTTCCGGCCAACAACCCGGTAAATACCATCAATACTGTCTTAGAGCCGACTCAGAGGTAAGTCGACTATGGCCATGAAAGAGAAGCATCTTCGCACCCCGAAATAAGAAAAATCCCAGAAGATAATGCCACTAAACTGGAAAGATGGAACACCTAAGGATGGCCAGAGAAACAAGCACTGGCAAAACGTTCCCCTTTCTGCTCAAAAATCCTAGAGGAGCCTATTCCTAAAGGGTTCAGAATGTCATCCTTAGACAGTTCGACGGCACCACGGACCCCAACGATCACCTCGCCAGATACAATGGTCAAATAACCCTCGTAGGGGTCTCCAATGGCATTAAATATCGCGCATTTCCACAGACACTCAAAGGAGCAGCTCTTTCCTGGTATCAAACTTTGACACCAGAATCCATCAAATCCTTCAGCAATCTAGAAGAATGCTTCCGAAAATGCTTTATAGCTCAACAGAGGCAAAAAAGAACAATGAAATCATTGATGATGGTAAAATAAAGGAAAAACAAGACTCTCCATGAATATATGAGTAGATTTAATCGGTACAAATTAGATGTGGAAAAGCTAGACCGCAACATCACGGCAACAACACTCCAAAGTGGAATTGTAGACCTGAAGGTCAGATACCAGCTACATTTATGGCCCTCGAGAGACTACTCAAAGATCTTGGAAATGCTGAATCGACACATAGAGGTAGATAAAAGCACCAGAGAAGAAGATATTAAAAGATGGTGGAGTCGGTCGCAATCCCTGCCTTTATGGCGGGAAGGAAGCCATTGTCGACGTCACCACGGATCCGGGCAAATATCTTTTGCTCACGGATCTAGGAAAAGTAAACCAATAATAATAAACAGAGATACTCCCAGACATACCCTTAACTGCTCTGCCACACACGTCCTCCACAAAATCCAGAAACAGAGGTACCAGGTCTCCTCTCCACCAAAGATCAAAAGAAGAAGTCATCTAGATCTAAACAAATATTGCCCATTCCACAAAGACATTGGCCACGACACAGACGAATATCGCATCTTAAAAGAAGAAATTGAGAATCTCATCAAAAGAGGAAAGTTACTACAATATGTGGCCGATGATCCCAGAAAAGCGGAGGATAAACATCAAAGGGGTAGGGGGCAAGAAGAGAGAGAAAGAGACCTTGCAACAGAAGATAATCAACCCACGGCTGGAACCATCAATGTGATATCAGGTGGCCCAGTAAACCATCACCCTACTCTAGTAAACATGGTAGAAAGTAGCCCCCAAAAAAAAGAGAGAAGAAGAAGACTCCATGATCATCTTCTCACAAGAAGATAATCCAAATGGAGCAGATCCCCAGAATAACACGGTGGTTATATCAGCCCTCATCTAGAACTACCATGTGAAAAGAATCATGGTTGACAGCAGTTCCTCGGCAAACATCCTTTTCCACCATTGCTTTGAAAAAATGGGGATCTCAAAGAAAGCGCTACAACCTTATGTAGGGCGATTAACTGGCTTCACAGGAGATGATGTCTTTCCAAAAGGAATCATCAACCTCCCATTTACGATGGGAGATGATCCAAAAAAAATAACAACCCACCTGGATTTTCTAGTAGTTGACATCCCATCACTCTACAACTCCATTTTGGGATGTCCAGGCCTCAATAAAATGAAAGCTGTCGTATCCACTTACCACCTTGCAGCAAATTTTTAGTCGAAAAAGGGGTTGGCATAGCCAGAGGCAACAGAAAGATCGCCCAAGAATATTACAAAATCTCAATGAAGGAAGGAATGTCGAAAAGCATGTAGATAGACACCATGGATAATAGCGACGAGCAACAAATCACTCGTAATGAGCCGACAGAACCTCTGGTCACGGTCTCGTTGATGAACGGATCCAAAGAAAAAGTTATCCAAATTGGCTCCACCCTAAAATCACAACTAAGAGAAGAGCTGGTCGACCTACTAAGGAAGAATGCGGATGTCTTTGCGTGGGAACCCTTAGATATGCCCGGAATAGACCCATCAATCACCTCCCATAAACGGTCGACGAAAACCACAAACCAATGAGGCAAAAGAAGCAACTTTTTACCCTAGAAAAGAAGAAAGTCGTTGCGATATAAGTGAACAAACTCCTCGAAGCAGGGTTCATTAGACCCATATATTATCTGGAATGGCTTGCCAATATGGTAATGGTAAGAAAGGCAAACGGCAAATGGCGCATGTGCGTGAATTTTACGATGCTAAACAAAGCCTGTCCAAAGGACAGTTACCCTCTTCCCAACATCGACCAGCTAGTAGACTCCACATCAAGTCATGAACTACTCTTCACGAACTACTCTCCTTTATGGATGCATTCTTCGGATATCATCAAATCTGGATGCACGAACCGGACCAGGAAAAAATAGCCTTCATTGTAGATGTAGGAACATTCTGTTACAAGGTAATGCCATTTGGTTTGAAGAATGCAGGGGCGACCTATCAGAGGATGATAAACGGTGTATTCAAACATCAACTGAGAAGAAATATGGAAGCATATGTCGACGACATGGTGGTCAAAAGCAAAATCAAAATACACCACGTTCAAGACTTGAAGAAAACCTTCAAAACCCTCCGAGATCACAAAATGAAGTTGAACCCCCAAAAGTGCACCTTTGGAGTAGAATCAGGAAAGCCTCTGAGCTTCTTAATATCCCAGAGAGGCATCGAGGCAAATCCAGAAAAGATTCAAGCCATCTGAGACATGGCAACGCCTAAAAATATTAAAGATCTTCAATGACTGACTGGGAGGTTAACAGCACTCAACAGATTCCTCTCAAAGTTCGCCGAAAGAAGCCTGCCATTCTTCAAAGCTCTCCGCAGAGAGGCAACTGCAGATCTAGGAAAAAATGAAATAAGCGCAGAAACATGGGAAGCCTTCGAAGAACTCAAAGTATATCTCGCCTCGCTCCCTTTACTAAGTGCCCCCGAAAGGGGGGAAACTCTTTCCCTCTATCTTGCAGCAGGATCCAAGACTATTAGAGCCATGTTATTCAGAGAAGAAGGTCAGTAGCAAAAGCCCATATACTATGTTAGCAAGATCCTGCGAGGAGCTGAAATCAGATATCCCACTATGAAGAAAATCGCCTACGTGCTCATAATTACGATTGGAGGCTTTGACCCTACTTTCAGGGACACCAAATCTGAGTCTACATAGAGCAGCCACTAAAAGAAATCCTCCAAAAGATGAAACTCTCCGGTCGCTTCATCAAATGGTCCATAGAGCTCAGCGAATTCGACATCGAATTCACACCTAGGACAATAATCAAGGGACAAGGTTTGGCAGATTTCATCATAGAATGCATCAAAACTGAAGAACCTGAAGGGACGCCGAACACATCGGAGAACACTATCCTAGAAACCACACCTCCTCACCAAAGAACGTTAGTCCCAAAGTAGAAGGACCCAGCGACAGATCCTGAATGGAAGCTATATGTTGATGGCTCCGCTTCCAAAGAAGGCATAGGAGCAGGACTCATACTACAAAGCCCAGAGGGAAACCGAATTGAATATGCGATATAATTCGACTTTCCCACCACCAACAATGGTGCCAAATATGAAGCTTTTATAGCAGGACTCAAGTTGGCGCAAAGGCTCAAAATTCATAATTTGACTATCCACAGCGACTCTCAGCTTGTTGTGAAGCAACCCTCCGGAGACTATGAAGTTAAGGAAGCATTGATGAAACAATACCTCTCTACAACCAAAATTATAATGGAATGGATCCGTAACACCAAAGTCCTCCATGTGCCAAGGGAGAAGAACAAGCACGCCAATGTGTTGTCAAAACTAATCATAGCAACTTATTTCTTCCCCCAGAGAACCATATTGATCGAATATCTCACAGAACCGAGCATATCAGAGATCGAAGAAATGATAGTAGAAGACTCAGAGGCATCCTGGATGGAACCCATCCACGCCTACCTAATAAAAGGAGAAAAGCCAACGAATCCACTCGAGGCCAAAAAGCTGATGCGCTTCACTGCCAAATTTGTATATCTGGATAATAATTTGTACAGAAAAGGACACTCACACCCATACCTTCGGTGTGTTTCCAAAAAATAAGGCCAAGAAATTATGAAGATGATACATGAGGGAGAATGCTCAAACCATATAGGCACAAAGACCTTGGCCTTCAAGATATGAAGACAGGGGTACTACTGGCTAACCATGGCAGTAGATTCAAAGGAATATGTGAAAAAATGCAAAAATTGCTAAAAGCACACAAGCATTCCCCACCTTCCAGCAGCAAAACTGTGCACCATTAGCACCCCTTGGCCCTTCTATCAGTGGGGGATGGACATTCTGGGCCCATTCCCACCGGCAGTAGGAAGAAAGAAGTACATATTCGTTGCCGTTGATTAATTTACGAAGTGGGCAGAAGCCAAAGCCACCAGGTCTATCTCCACAAAACAAGCAATAGATTTCCTTATGGGGTAACATCATGTGCAGATTCGGGGTCCCTGGAATACTTATCACCAATAATGGAACCCAATTCGGAAGTGAGCCATTCAAATCCTTCTGCAGGACACATGGAATCCAGCAAAAATTTTCCTCAATAGCACATCCTTAGATGAATGGGCTGGCAGAAGCTACAAATAAGAACATCGTTATAGGCCTAAGGAAAAAAATAGAAAGCTCCGAAATCAGTTGGTACCAAGAGCTATCAAGAATAATGTGGGCCCTAAGGACGACACCTAAAAGATCCATGGGCAAAACTTCGTTCATGCTGACATACGGATTTGAGGCCGTAATACCCGTTGAACTCAAAATACCTTCCGCCAGAATAGGCAACTTCAACCTACAAACCAACAAAGAGGCGCTGGAAGCTAATCTGGATCTATTAGACAACAGATACAAGTCAAACAATACCATGACCAGAAGGTCAGACAAAGAAGTTTCAACGAAGGAGATCTAGTCCTTCGAGAAGCCTCGGTAAGCAACCCTACCCATACGAAGGGAAAACTTGCACCTTCCGGGAAAGGGCCTTACAGAGTTAAAGAAGTAATAGAAAATGGGGCTTACCAACTGCAAAGGCTCAATGGAAAAGACATCCCACGAACCTGGAATGTCGAACATCTGAGGAGGTACTATCAGGAGAAAAATACAAATAATACTTATTTATTTCATTTTTATTATTATATAAAGAGGACTTTTTCTTTTATGCAAAAAATAAATCATAAAAATTAGTTAATATATATATTAATTATATATATTGGTAATTCAGATAAAGGTCCAACGGCCATCGATTCCGCAAAAATAGAACCGAAGAGAAAGAGGTTTCGTAGAAATGGAATTCAGAAAAAGGTCCTACGGCCATCGGTTCCGCAGAAATGGAACCAAAGAGAAAGAGGTTCCACAGAAACTGAATCGTCAAACCTCAGATAAATGTTCCACAGCCATCGGTTCCATAGAAACGGAACCAAAGAGAAAGAGGATCCGTAGAAATGGAATCGAAGAGAAAGAGGATCTGCAGAAATAGAACCAAAGAGAAAGATATTCCGTAGAAACGGAACCATCAAACCTTAGAAAAAGGTTCCACAGCCATCGGTTCCACTGAAATGAAACCGAAGAGAAAGAGGTTCCACAGAAATGGAACCTAAGAGAAAGAGGTTCCACTGAAACAGAACCGTCAAACCTCAAATAAAGGTTCCACAGCCATCGGTTCCACAGAAACAGAACCAAAGAAAAAAAGATTCCGCAGAAATGGAACCGAAGAGAAAGAGGTTTCATAGAAATAGAACTGTCAAACCTCAAATAAAGGTTCCACAGCCATCGGTTCCGCAGAAATGGAACTGCCAAACCTCAGAAAAAGGTCCGACAGCCATCGGTTCTGTAGAAATGGAACCGAAGAGAAAGAGGTCCTGCAAAAACGGAACCGAAGAGAAAGAGGTTCCGCAGAAATAGAACCACTAAAAAAGGTTCCACAGCCATCGGTTCCCCAAAAATGGAACCGAAGAGAAAGAGGTTATGCAGAAATGGAACTGAAGAGAAAGAGGTTCCGCAGGATGGAACCTCTCAACCTTAGAAATGATCACACTTGAGAAAGATTCTGTACACAAAAATGTTGAAAGGAAAGCAAAAATTGTATTTCACTTGGCCAAATGGCCAAAAAGGTTACATATTCTCCCCATCTTGCAAAATATCATCTAAGTCAAGACCGGGGAATTTCCTAGCTACCTTCTTTTTACAGGACTCAAAAGACTGCTTATAACAAACCACTACATGTTGAAGGAGCAACTCCTAACACTCAGGTTCCTCAACTAACCTTTCCAGCCGCTGTTGATGAACCTGAGAAAGAGCGGTAACATGTCTTTCCTTCAACAATGCAATCTCCCGATGCAAAGCAGCCTTTCTACCTTCTAGAGCGGCTACCTATTCATGAAGCTCCTCCCGTTTGGCAGATTCAGCTTGAACGCGAGCGAGACGCTTCACCTTAGACTCAGATACGGAAAATGCGCGATCACAATCAATCCGCAGTTGAGATAGAGCAGCCTCTGCCTGCTATAACCTTGACTCCACAACCGCACATTCTGCTCTTAGAAGATCTTCATTGGCCCAAAGAGCAGAAGCAGTCTCCTCCAAGTCTCGAAAGCGATTCTTTTCCTCTTCTAGATCCTCCTTCAAAGCTATAGATTCCACGATCACTCGATCCCAATTATTTTTTAAGAGCCGGTGCTCCCAATGCCAGTGATCCACTTCCTCTTCTGCCTCCTCTAACCGCTCGATATGGATTTGCAATTCGTCTCGAGTAGGGCAGAGCTGCTGCATGACAAGGCACATCCGATCGATGAAGCTTTGTCACTCAAGAGAATGGCGAATCACTCCCAAAGAGGACTCCTCAAGAAAATCCTCCCATGGCATATCCAAATAATGGGACTGATCCACAGAACAAGCTAACTTGGTGATGAAAGTGGTGACCAGCCGGGGATTCTCTAACAGAGAATAAATCGGCCCTGCCACCCTAGGAGCCTGATGGGCGTTGAAGGCCGAGAAGAAGTTCGACTTACCAGAGCAGCCATCTCCTGAGAAGAGGCATCACCAAGGTCAAAAATAAGACCACTAGTGCTAGAAGCCTCACTATGAAGACGCTGAGCGAGCG
Source organism: Pouteria campechiana (assembly GCA_036873735.1). Lineage (NCBI taxonomy): Eukaryota > Viridiplantae > Streptophyta > Magnoliopsida > Ericales > Sapotaceae > Pouteria > Pouteria campechiana. The sequence goes on from JAYJMB010000011.1 coordinate 452,594, forward strand.
GCGCCAAGCTCGGACCGGCATATGGGCGCTTCATTGCACAAGCCAATCGGTCGAACGAAAACAAATCTACACGAACAAAAAGAGGTTGAATACAGGCTTACCAAATATATATATATATATATATATATGTATGTATCTTACCTATAAAAGAGGAAGAAGGCCTTGATCCTGCAACTGCACTCGGAACCATTGATGTCGACGCAGAGGAAGTAGGCATAGCCGTAGCCGCCTTAGTTGATGAAACCAGTCCCGGAATGACAAGAACGACATCAACTGTAATAGATATGCTTGGAATAATTGGGACCATTGCAGCAGAGGTCAGTGAAACAGGATCAATGGGATCCGTCGGAACCATTGCAGCAGAGGTTAGGGACATGGGATCAATGGGATCCGCTAGAACAGATGAGGGAGCTAGAGACATAGATTCGATAAAAGCAAAAGCAGAAAAAGAATCGGAAGTACTTATCAATACGGTACTAGACTCAAAGGGCACTATGGCCAAAGAAGGAGAAGAAAAGGATGCAATAATAGGAACAAAAGCTGGATAATTTACTCCCCTAGACTAACATCAAAATCTATACTAGAGCGGATGCACGCCTCCTCCGGCCAGAGAGTTGGAGGAGGGACGATCTTGCCCGGAAGGAAGGGTTTTTCGGAGGAAGGATGGGAGGGACTACTCTCAGAGGACATGGCGAAAGGACCCACTAGGAGAACTAACGACATTAAGTAGTTTTGTTGGACCTAGGGTCCCGTAGTCTACTCTTCTGACTGCCTTCCAAACGGCTCCGAATGATCGGATGGTTCTGCTTATACCTTCCCATGGACTCTGAGAGAATTGCGGCCAGAAACAGAAGAAAGAGGAGCCGAGGAGAGGAAAGAAGTATTCCCTCTTCGCTTCCGAGCAATGGCCCTAACCCTCTTTCTCCGGGATGGTTCCGTTTCTGCGAAACCAATGGGAGCCACGGAAACCTGCTCCCCCCTAGACCGACCACCACTACACCAAGGAATGAGGTCATACTCTTGCTCTATGGTAGGCCTAAGGTTAGGGAACAGAGAAGGCAGAGAAGTCAAGGAGGAATAGATTTAGAAGCGACAACCTCCTAACCCGGGAAGCCACACGAATAATCCGCTTGACGATAATGCTCAACCAAAACTACGGCATCTACAGAAAGGGTACCAATAGTCATTAATCGATACCTAATGAGATACAAGATGAACCATTCTAAAGGAGAAAAGACACCAGAGGGACAGAGGCTCATCGTCCAAACAAAAGGAAAGAAAATATCTCCACTAAACTTAACCCAGGCCCAATGACTCTTCCCTTCGTCATCAGGATCAATGACATGAGCAAAGAGCTTACGCCAAGGAGTACAAGGAAGAAGATAATAATAAGAAGAAGAATGGGGAGCTTTACTCAAGTTAAAAATGGAAGAAAATATTTTGAAAGAAAAAATAGATATCTCCCCAAGCTGATGAACCTAGCGACAAAAAGACATAACATAACACCAACTATTCGAGACCAATTGACCCGAAGAAATATTATAGTTACGGGGAAGGGAAGAAACAAAATGGTGATGATCTAAACAAAAACTAGCCTTGAGCGAACCGGAAATAGACACATAACCCTCCCGCGGATGCTACGGCAGGGCAAAAGAGTCTGAAAATTCCCAGCTCATGGTGGAAGGAAGAGGATAAAGCCTAAAGGCCGCCATAATAGCCTTAGACACTCTGGGAAAAGACTTTTCAGTAGGCATTAAAGAAATAGGAAAGAGGTACAAGGCGAAGAAGACAAACAAGGAGAAGAAAAATGATTACCCCTACAAAAAGAGACAAAAATGACAAGCCTTCTCCTCGCAACAGCGTCTTAAATAAAAGCCCTCCACAAAACTGCCTAGAGTTTCGTGAAAAATTGAAAAACGGATTAGCAAACTGAAAGAGGAACAGGCTAGTTTCCCACATATACCGAAAACTAGCCATTGTTAAATCAAATCGCATTTATGGCTCCGCCACATGGATAAGGAAGAGCAACTCGCATAAGGGCAGTAAGGATGATTACTTTTGAGATTCAAAAAAAAATATTTAAAATGCTCGTCAAAGGACAAAAAATAGAAAACACGGATCCAAACATTTCTGAATCCATTACCCTAGTTCCAAAACAGGTCCAAAAAAATCCAAATTAAGATTCTCTAGCAGCGAGACCAATTTGAGAAGTGGAACCATATATTAGAAACGGACCTGCCAAGATCTTTTTAACCCAACCATTAGACAGATATGCGGAAAGATGCATATTTTCACAAAAAACTCACGCATGAAACTCAAAAAGAGAAGGCACTCAGCGCCCTCTCAAGAGGAGGACTAGTGTTAGGGAACTCTAACACATATTAATAATCGAGCTAGCAACTCACCATGTCAGACTACTACCTTTTCGGGATATCTCTGAATCCTGCGAAATCCGAAGTTATGATACATATCTACAGGGTTCCCTCTCCTAAATAAACCTCTTAGCTTAAACCGCGTACAGATCCGCAAAACTCCCGGCTACGCACCCTGCTCATCTATAAATACAAACCAGGTATGCATCCCAGGGACAGGTCACTCGTTTTTATTCCATCCTCCCTCCAAAAGTTCCGTTTACTAACTTGAGTGTCAGAGTGTTCACACTGAGAACACCCCCGGTGTCCTCTGATTCTTGTTCTAATCTTGCAAGAACCAAAAAGGGAAGATTTCAAAAGCTACGTCAGCATTCTATTTGGGAACCACCCAAACAGATACTTACGAAGAAATAAAAAAGAATTTTAAAAAGATAAATACTTCATTGGTTTTTTAACATATCATTTAATTAACAAGAAACTTAATCAATAATTTGTCTTACATCATCAACTATCATGTAAGCTAAAGAAAAAATATTACAAGGAGGGCGTGAAAGATTAAATTGCTTCAAAACTTGAGGATGAGATTTGTCCAAGCTAAGGGGTTTCATATAGAATCTAAGGGGTCTAATAAAAGTTAAATTTAATTAATGGGTTAAATTTTATAATAAAGTCAATTTTTATTATCTATTAGGATTTTGATTTATAATCTTTTAAATTAGGGCTTACATGGGTTAGAGTTTTTTAAAGTCTATTTATAGTTTATTATTTTCCTATAATAGGAGCTCATCTTTTGTTTATGGAAAAGAAAACTTTCCTTTCTTTAATTCTTGTTGATGAAATCAATTGTTTCTTTATACAATATATAGATTTCTTCATTTTCCTCTTTCCTACATCAAGATGTATAGTTAAAATTTTTAAATTTATATTATATTCTTTTTAAAACTTTATTAATCCAATGAATTCAGTTAAACTCATAAAATTGTGAACTGGACGCTTAATCAATGTAACCTTTGCTCTGATTTTAACAACATAGATTATATATAACTTTTAAAATGTTCTTTTTTCTTAGGATTTTTTGTAAGTATACCCATATAGTTTCATTAATATTTCAAGTATGTTCCCTTTGCTTGAAATATAGCAAATAAACCTATATTATTTAATACAAATTGCAAATATATCTACCTGGGTTCCGTTGAAAAATTTTCATATTTACCTAAATGCTCTCCTCTTCTTCCCTTGAAACCCTAGCCTTAGGCTGAGGTTGCTGCGTAAATGTAGCCATGCCTTTCATCTGAGTGCATCCAAATGTGGCTATTGTCCCACTCCGTATGTCGTCTTTGTAGAGGCCATTTGCTACCTGAATACTCACCAACCAATGCACAGTTTCTTGTCATTCTTGTTCTTGAATCATGAAGCAAGAGCTCGAGAGAGATTGACCTGTATAGAAAAGCTGCTACTGCTGCCACATCCAAAAAAAGAAATGCCCAATTGCATTTCCGCAAAGAAGGCGAATTTGGGTCTTAGAACTTATGTGGGCCAAAAGTAGAGTGAGATTGTGGTGAAAGAAGAGGTGGGCTTGATGCAGGGAAGCAAGAAGCATTCTCTCCCCTTGACGCCCGACCATCGCCATGCAATATCTGAATGCGGGGTCCATTTGAATTTACATGGTTTCAAGTCATTTGATGCTACAAGAGGTGTTGAAAGTCATAGTGTTAGTGAGATTGCTAGCGTTAGAGTTGCAATTGGGTGGAATAACAAAGAGTGCTTCTCCTTTTCAAAGATTTGACTTCAATCTATGAACAATACGCAGCCACTGGCTTCCGACGAATCATTGATATGACCGTGCTGGTTCCAATTGCTGTTGCATCCGCTTGTAGGAGGCGTTGAATTGAAGCCCAAAACTGACACTGGTCATGCGATTTTCATCGTAGATGTCTCTGAGTGGGGTAGCCAAGGAAGTCATTTTCATCGTAGATGTCTCTAAGTGGGGTAGCCAAGAAAGTAGCCAAGAAAGTCAATTCGAGTTGCACTTGGAAGTGAATTCGAGGCAGCACCAAAATAGACCACGCACGGCTCCTGCTCAACTCTCTTGATATAAGTTCGATGTAAGTTCGTTGTGGGGGGCGGCGCGGGGGCGCGGAGTTATTGCATTCATGAATTCTGCATTGCTGCATAGACAAGCGTCACAAATGACGGTAGGCTCATAGCACATGAACCCAATGGGCAAGTATCGCTTTCACCGTGGAAGCTGAAGGGTGGCACATGGGCGGGACCCATCACCAGTCCAAAAAAGAGCTCCGGTAGCATTGTAACTTGCCAGCTTAAAGCTGTAATTTTTATAACCTACTACAAGAAATTAGACTTTTGGCATCTAAATATTTTGTTGCAAAAATGTTAAGTTTCTTTAACAAAAAGTATTTATATCTAAATAAATTTCTTGGAATTTGGTTGTAAATGCTCCTTGGCATATGTGCATTGACAACCAAATTAATAATTTGTTATTTATAATCATTATATGTAAAGAAATATTGGATTTCTTATAATTATTATATGTAAAAAAATACTGGATTGCTTATAATTATGATATGCAAAAAAATACTGGGTTGCTTATAATTATTATATGCAAAGTAACACTGGGTTGCTTATAATAACAACAGATATTTGTTGGAATTTAATGAGGTTTCCAAAAAATAGATTTCGATGACTGGGAAAATTCCACTTAGAAATTTCGCAAGGATTAGGTCGATGAGTTCATAAAATCTTCGTGAATCTGCTTATGTGCTTACGTTAACACACTAAATCAAAGCAGCAATGCTATACCTACGATCGCAAATTGAGAATTTTCAGAAAAACAGAATCAAATCACTGCGGCATTGAAAACGTAAAAAACTACAATTTGAAAACTGAGAACTCGGTGCTTTACCTGGCCTGGCATTACGGTTCTGGAGATTTTAATCGTCATTGTCTTTAATCTTGTGAAGGAGGGGTGAAAAGCTCTAGATGTGGATTTAAGGTAAGAAAATCCACAGGTTGATGAGCATTTAACCTCCGCGATGACAACTGCTTCTGGAAATGCAGATTGCTGAAACTTCAATTACCAACCTTGGATTCCTTCTGCCCGGATTGCGGAAGATGGAGATAAAGCTCCTTTTATACACGGCTTTCACAGGAGATGGAGATGCACCGCTATTGACAATGGCCACTGCTCAATTGTTCGAGGGCGAGAGGGACAGTGGTCACGGCACTGTAAGTTGTAATAAGCTCGTTAACAAGTTAGGGCAGAGAGGGGGTCGGGCGCGGGAACAAGTCGGCCTAAAGTCCATCGCTTTTGATATCAGCAAGAATCGAACCTTTTGTCTAAAGCGCATCGCTTTTGTAGCCCGAGAATGATGCCTCGATGTCCCTAGCACTCATTGGCATTGGCAATAAACAGATTTAATACAAAATTTCTCATGGCAGTAATGCGTTTCTACCTGAGGAGGGCACTTGTGTTGAGAAGGTGTGATTATTTGGTATGTTTGAAATCAGTCTTATGTGCTTATTAGTGTTTTACTTATAAGAAAATTAGTCTCATATCATTATTGGTGTTATGCAATTTATGGACTAGTTTAGTAGGTTTAAAACAAATATGGTAAATATTTTATTAACAATATGGTTGCCTAGTATCTATATCAATTGCAAATCACCTTTATTATAAAAGCTAATATTTTTAAACTTTATCTAATATAAATTTTAGTTGCATAAGAAATTAACTTTTTTCAACCAAAATTTAGTAAAATAAAGTATGTTCATCTATTTTTTAGCAACGATTTTTTACAAGAAAATTTTATTTGGTTGTTAAAAATTTGTAACAACAAATTCTAATAACAAAATACTAGCTTTGTTGCAAAAGTTTTAATACTTTGCAATAAATTGATATCCTTGCCTATGATATATTTTTAGCAAGAAAATTATTTTTGGTTGTTAAATTTGATTGCTTAAAATCAATTTTGTTGTAGTGTATATTGGCCCGATTAGTTGAATGGAAATGAAATTTTCTCAGTGTTATGTATATTTCTCAATTCATCCACCAGAAGTGCATGTTTTCTTTTCTAGCACTGCTACCACCATAACTGAATGCAACAATGTTGGCATTGTCTATCACTCATTTCTTATTTATGTAAGCATGGTTACTAGATTTGAAACTTGTTCCCCATTCCAATGATTTTCTAATTTTTTGGGCGGATGACAACTGCCATTGCCATTGAGGATGTCAGACGGGATGTCGTTGACAAGACATTACAATCTAGTTCAATTTTATGATGCATGCAATGACCACGAAAACATGTATATAGTCATGGAGTAAGCATTTGTAAATTGTCTTCTTTGTTTTATTCTATACCTAGGTTACATCATCTCTTCTTATGCTATGGTGTAGAATAGTACTCTAAGAACTTCAGCTTGGATGACATTATTGAGCATTGGCCATGCCCACATTATCATGACTAATCTGGTGGAAATTCTTTTGCTCAAAATTTGCTTACAAGTTTTGTAAACTGTATAACACAAGAATTGGTAATAGTTGTAAACCCTATTTGTGATTTTGTAACTCTCATGATTCTTTAGTTTACACATTCCTTCCAGAAGGTAGCTGAGGTGTTTATTGATTTATATTCATGGACTATTGTGTAAAGAGATGCAAATGGTTCCTTGAGAAACAACTCCTCCTATCTTGATATACTCTATGAGTGGCAGTTCAGTGTGATTAGCAAGTTTTGCATGTTGATATGACTAACACTTCTAAGTAGGCATGGTATCATGGAAATTGAAGAAGGCCATTTTACAGTGAATTTCTACTTGACATATGGTAGCATATTATTTGGTTCTAGAAATTCAAAGACTTGTAACAAATTCTTCCACTGTAGTTGATGATGCTATTTATAGAGAGAAAACTACTTAATAAACGTATCATTGGGAAAATATATCAAACTCAAAGTCTATCTCTATGGAAATGTAATAAGAAACATGAAATTTGAAGTTGGCTTTTTTTTGTTAGGGTTTGGAGGGGGAGTAATAGGATTTTAACCCCTACGAATGGACTTGTTTGGAATTTTTCCAAGTTTGCAGTCAGTCATATATAGAGTTACACAAACTATTGGAAATTGCCCCTAAATTATTCTAGCTTTTACAGGACTCACTCTAGTTTGTATAACCCTCATGGACATGCCATGTTTTCCTCTCTTTGTTGGTATTAAAACTCATATAGGTAAATATAAAGTTGTGCAGATGGTGTCTATGGACTTATATATCAAGCACAAGGGAGATGTCATGGGAGATGGTGATTGATACTTCTGTGACCACTTGAGCTTGTATTGCTAAAGATGGTAGGTGGGGGAAATGTATTAGAGAAAGGAAGATAATTCCCTCATTAGATAAAACATTTTCTTCTCTGAGTAAATATGTCTATGTCATTATTTATAATAAAATTAATCTTCACATTTTTTTATCTCTTTGATATGGTGCATCCCAATTATATTCTAATTAAAATAAAATAATATATATATATAATTATATTTATATAATTTAATTATTTTGGTGTATATTATGATTATTGGCAATGAAATTTTGTGTTGTGTTTTGATAATTATTAGCAGTCAAACTATTGTCTTGCATTTGATTATAAGCAACCAAAAATTTTCTTCCATATAATGATCAAAAATTGCCTTGCATATAATGATTATAAGTAAATAAAAATTACCTTGCATATAATAATTATATGTAACTAAAAGTTATCTTGCATATAATTATTATAAATAACCAAAAAAGTACCTTACATATAATGATTAAAAGCAACAAAAAATTGCCTTGCATATAATGATTATCTGAAACCAAAAATTACTTTGCATATAATGATTATAAGAAAACAAAAATTGCCTTACATATAATGATTATAAGCAACCAAAAATTTTCTTATATATAATGATTATATGCAACCAAAAATTATCTTACATATAATGATTATAAGTAAACAAAAATTGCCTTGCATATAATAATTATAAGCAACTAAAAATTATATTGCATATAATGATTATAAGCAACCAAAAATTACCTTGCATATAATGATTAAAAGTAACCAAAAATTATCTTACATATAATGATTAAAAGCAACCAAAGGGTGCCTTACATATAATAATTATAAATAATAAAATATTAATTTACTTGTTAATGCACATATGCTAAGGAGCATTTGCAACCAAATTGCAAGGAATCTGTTTGCATGTAAATAATTTTTAACAAAGAAATTTAATGTTTTTGCAACCAAATATTTGGATACCAAAAATCAAATTTCTTGTAGTATTACCATGTTTAAATCTACAAATCAGTAGGATTTCAAGAGATTACGAACTTCTAAGGTTGCTAAATTTTCAAGGAAACATAAATGATGAGATGAGTATGAAAGAAAAATAATGGAAGGGAAAACCATTTACATAATCTTTTGGATTTTGTTGTAAAATATTTATCAAATTCTAACGTGTCGAATGAACAACAGTTGTTCTCCATTTATCCATTTCTTCTAATTCAACTAGCTATTAAACTATTCTTATGTATGGTTTATGCTCTTTCATCTTCTTTTTTTTGTTTAGCCATTATAAAATTAGAGTTTTGCAAAGCATACCTGACAGCTAGGGTTTCATAGGAAGAGGATGAAGGCAATTAGGAAAATTTCAAATTTTTTTAACAGGTTATAGCTAGGGTTTCACGGGAAGAGGATGGGGGCATTTCGAAAAATTTTAATTTCTTTTAACAGATTACGATGGAACCTTAATGGTGTGAGTATATTAGCAATTTATATCAATTGATGTGGGTTTGTTTGTTATTTTTCTAATAAAATAAATATACTTACAATGTTGATAAAACAATATGGGTATATTTGCAAAAACATTTTTTAATAAATAATTATTTATAAAAGATATAATATTTTATAACAGTGATAATGTTACGATTCTAATGCCTTTTGAAAATAGTTGAAAAACTTGATGCAAAGATATCATTGCTTGGTGGGTTTATGACAAAGAAGATGTCGAAGCTTCCAAACCATCATCCATAACATGGAGGTGATAGTGATTGTGGAATAAGAAGAGGTCGGAACTATTGCGTTAAAGTGGATTTTCGTGAATTCAATGGGAAAGTTCACATGACGAAGTTTCTTGATTGGATGATAATAATAAAAGGATATTTTGATTTTATGAAGCTTTATGATGAGCAAAATGTAAAATTTGTAGAAAATAAACTAAAAGGGTACACTTTATCATGATGAGATCAACTTCAAACTTAGAGACTATGATAAGGTAAATAAAAGATTAATTTTTTTGCATTGAGTTGAAAAATTCCTTGATCAAAACTTTGTGTCAAAACTCAAAAGTATGGCATATGTTATCAAGGAAGAAGGTGCACCAAAGAAAGTGAAGAAGTTTTCTTTTCAATTATCTACTCCTTATTGTTGGGATTATTATATGATTTTGATAATAGCAAAATTTGTCTTCAGACTTAATCTATGCTAATGATGATTTTAGTCTAGGAAGCTAAAATAAAAACAAATATGCATGACATGAATAATCATTATTGCAATATTTTAAATGCAAGCATATTACATAAATTATTTTAGAGAAGGAAGAATTCATTATGATCCTTAGTGCATTAACCTTGTTTATTTATGTTGAATCATAGATATATCATGTGCTTTATGAAGTTATCACCTTAAGCTTTTATTGAAAAATATAATATGTGATTTATCCATGTTCTATAACTTGTGAAAATTATGTGGGGATAAAAATATGTTAATAAGTGTGTTTCATAGAGGATATTCTTTAGATAAAAATAAAATTATGCTTAAATGATTTGTCTATACTCTAACTTATGTATATTATATATGAATAAATGTATTTTGATTTATAATGAAAATGTCAAGTAATAATGTGGCAAAAGTGCAAAAATTTCAAGTGCAAGTTCGTTGCTACAATAATTTTGCTACATCATTTTTGCTATAGTAAAGTGCTACAATACTGCTACAGTGCCAGACAAAAGAGAAGTGGAAGATGAAGTAGATTGTCTAAAGTGGAAGGCGAAGTGGAAGAAAAAATAAAGCTTCAGACAAATTAGCAGATGAAGTAACAGACGAAGTAGAAGACAAAGCTCGAATTAGCAGATGAAGTCAACAAATACATTGCTATAGTAATTTGATATAGTAGCCTACTATAGTACAATAGACAAAGTTTAAGGCAATCAGCAGATAAAGTAATAGACAAAGCAGTGCAGTGCTACAGTAATTTGCTACTGTAACGCTGCTACAGTACCAACAGATAAAGATATTTGTCTGATGCTTCAGACAAATAATAGATGAAGCACTGCTATAATGGTCTACTACAGTAATCTGCTATAGTAGCTCTACTACAATAACTAACAGACAAAGCTAATTCATCTGCTACTTAGCTCTACTATAGTAACTAACAAACAAAGCTAATTCATCTACTACTTACTTCAAACAAAGTGAAGCTACAATGATCTGCTACAATAACTTGCTGCAGTGAAAATTTATTGTTCTCAAATATCAAAAATTAAATACTCTGTAGTAGCTGGATTTTATAATAATATTTTTTCAAGCAGTTCATAACCTTTTCAAATGGTAAAAACAAATAATTTATTGAAGGAGAACAAAATGCCTGAGGGTTCTAAGTGCTAAACAAGAATCAAACATTAAGAACCAATTTAAATTTTTGTATACAGGACTGCAAGTATTTACTCTAATCATCTGTCATATTTCAGAAAGTTAGAATTACAGAGATTTTAAAATATGCTTAAAGATATCAATCTGAATTCTCTATTCAAAATCTCATACTATCTGAAGAAATAATGAAAATACAGTAGATAGAAGAAGAAGTAGAGTGAGCAAAACACATTTGTTTGAAAATAAAGAAGCCCAAATTCATCTGGAATCAACTATGAATAAATTAGGAGATGAAGAGATGTCTGTCCAACTAGAAAGAGACTTTGTCTGATATTAACATTAGACAAATGAAATAAAGCACTAGTCAAAGTAGAGCAACTAAATCTGTTATAATTTATTATCTTCTTTCCAAAACTGTGAAACAAGTTAGAGCCACAGCATCTCCTCATTCATCAGTGGCCTAAACCAGTCATTCTATGTCAAGGTCGGCACTACAAAATGGCTCTAAGCATATGGGAATTAATTAAAAGATAGCATTTTCAAATGAGAGATTATCAGAACGGTCTTCTACATTTATTTCATGCTCATCTACTTTCATCTCTGCATTTACTAAAGATCATTGTCCTCTAATGGTCAAGTTTTTGAGAAAGTTATTTAAGGAAAAAGATGAGATGATTCAAGGGTGGTGAAGGAAGACATTTCAAATAAGCTTAACCTTATGCAAATCCTTCCACCCATGGCCAAGAGCTTAAACCATCATCTATCTTTCATGAGCTTCAATCTACATATTTTTTATGACCATTGAGTTTACATTTTAGGAAGATCTTTCCATGTTGTTAGAGCTATAAAAAACCATATCTTCCCTTGTGATTCATCATAACACTTTATAAAGTGTATTAGTTTTCTAGTTAATCTGAAAACCAGAGAGTTGTTGGTGATCTCTGAAAACTATCAAGTTTGCTAGTGATCTTAGAAACCAGTGAGTTTCTTAGTGAGCTCGTAAAAACCAGAAGAGTATTGGGAGCACTATGTTTATGGCTCCTAGAGCTAGAATTTAGAAGAGTGCTAGGAGCACTATTATATTTTCAATATAGTGGAACCTAAGGCACAATGAGTGTGTGTTCTTAGAAGAGTGTATGTAGAGACAGGGTTCTCGAACCACTATAAAAGTTATATTATTTGTGTGTGTTTGTTTACTTGCTTTATGCTTTATACGCTTTACAGTTTTATCATTCACTTTATACCACACCACACACAAGCACAAAAAGAGAAACATGGTCTAACATGGGTTAAGCAATAAATTTTTATATACCCAATTCACCCCTCCTCTTTTAGGTTAAGCCATACTTTGGGAGCCAATACTTATGATAGTATGGAGATAGATGCTTAGTTGATGACTAGATTTGTGTGTGGCTTAAGAATGCAGATCCAAGATTGGTTTTTACACTACTCAATATGGACCATAATGGATTGCGGTCGATTTTGCAACTAAAATGGAAGGCATTGAATATTTTAATTGGGTTTCAAATAACTTATCTCACGCATCATCTAATGCGCCTATGGATTTGTTTATTAAGGATTCATCATAAGATGTCTTATTTGTAAAGATTGAAGAACTTAAGAAAGAAATTAGCTTGATCTTGAAGGCATAAGTAATGAATAATTTTATTAAAGAGGAATTATCTGATGACCAGCTATAATCATTGATGAATTAAATGCTAAGAAAAATGAAGATGTTAAGCAAATAAAAAGTGTAGAAGACACAAACATTAAAGTGATAAAGGGCATAGGTAATGATAATTTTACTTTAAAAATGAAAGGGTATGTAGTGAGGTCAGCACCCAAATAGTAAGTATCTATTTGATTTCTATCATGAGAAAAATTGATGTTTATGAAGAAATAAAAAAGAATTGTAAAAGGATAATTGCTTTTGTGGTTTTTTAACATATTTTTCAATTAATGAGAGTTAGGATCAATGAGTTGGCTTACACCATGAATTGTTGTCCAAACCAAAGAAAAAAATATTATAGGGAGGGCATGAAAGATTAAATTGCTTGAAAACTTGACAACAAGATTTCTTTAAGCAGAGGGGTTTGATATAGAATAAAGTTAAATTTTATAGCTATTTAAATTAGAACTTACATGTGTTAGAGTTTTTTAAAGTTTATTTATAGTTTCTTTTCTTTTTTACCTTTCTTTCTTCATGGGGCATTTTACCCCTTTCTCCCCTTACCCATTCTTTACCTCAAACCAAACACAGTTAAGATGATTGTGTAGGCATTTCCTCTTACTTAATATGTATAGGAATCTTCCCAATTTACTAATCTTGCTTGCAAGGAAAATTTCAACGAAGGTACTAGACTTCCACAACGTCCATTTTATAGAAAATGAGTGTTTACTTCATTATTCCAAATTTCCATATAGATATATATATATATATAGTTGGTTTAATACAAGCACCTGCATGGGAGATTTTCGGTGCAAAGGGAGAGATAGCTGCATTATCATGGTTTGCCCATCGTATCCGTTTGCACGCCTGGGTCGAAGGCAATGCCTACTCATAGCAACTCACACTGAAAGCAAATGGCCCGCACCCTAGCATGACATTCAAAGGAAACTCGTCTCTCTACCAGCAGCCATCTCCCCGCCCACACTCTCCATTGTCGTAGACGTAGAAGGAGCTACCTCCTACCGACCCACACTCCCCATCACCACAAATGCAAAAGGAGCTTTCCCCATGCCCTAAGATGTTTGAAGGAGATGGCTTCTTGTGATGCCCTCTACCCGTGCATGCCCTACGAAGATTCTTCCCCATCACCTCCAGCAATGGCCGCTACTAGTCCTAGAGATCACCAGAATCTCTCTTCATCTCTCCCATCTGCTCCATCTCTCCCACATCTCTTCCGTAAAGCCCTTCTCCATCTCCACCTGAGAAAGGAACGTAGTCTAACTCCTCCCCCAAGCACAAACCGAATCTTCAACTGAGTAAGGAACACCCCCCCCCCCTCCTCTTTCATCCTCTGATGTTGAAGCTACTGAAGCTGCCATCCTTGCTGAGCTGAAGCTGCCGACTACTAGTGTGGGTTGAACAACTAATGTCTGCTATTGCTGTCAATGACATGGCTTCTTGAATCCTTCTCAACCTTGGAATTTCCCTCTCTAGCTCAGGCAATTCCTTTCCAATTGTGTCTCTCTAGGTCCTGCTTTCTGGCATTACATTCGTCACATTCACCATCTTTGTGCTTCACCTAGTCTTTTCATGGATCATGCATCACTCCCCAGAAGGTGAGCCTATTGGAAAAATCTACATATGCGCTACTCTGGCTGCTATCTTGGTAGCTGGATTTGCTATTGATGCTATTGGAATTCATGCCCTCTTTGGGGCCTTGGTGGTGGGAGTTCTTATTCCAAAAGATAGCCAATTTGTAGTTGCTTTGATTGAGAAAGTGGAAGATCTTGTTTCAAGTCTCTTTATTCCACTCTACTTCATCTCAAGTGGGTTGAAAACCGACATGGCTACCATTCAATGGGCCCAATTGTGGGGGTCTTACTATCTAGCATAGGACAGTGAAGAAAATGAAAAATTTTGGTTTGACACTATCATTGGATTGGGATTTATTTTAGGATTTTGGAGCATTCTTCTTTTCATGAAGTCATGGAGAAAAGCCTATTTCAGCTTTGTCGATGAGATGCATTGAAAATTCATGTATGGATCATGTATTTGTATAAACATTTGTGGCAATTTGAGATAAAAATATTACGCTTGTTATGTGATGATTTGATCGTGTATTTGTATAAACATTTGTGGCAGTTTGAGATGAAAATATTATGCTTGTTATGTGATGACTTGATTGGAGCCATTCAATTCTTGTATTTCCTCCCCATAAGGTGCTCAAATAAAATAGTTTAGAGATTCAATGCTTTATTTGTCCACTGTTTACATATTCCAACATTCAGATATTCTCATTTATTTATGTATTTTGTGAACTTTTGATGTGTTATGTTTCATCTTAAGAGAATCGCTCTTAAGATCAGAATAATGGAATGAGACACTATTGCGGACTTGCTATGATACTTCTAAACATTTGGAATATGAATCTGAATGTAACGTAAGAGGTTTGAAAAGAAAATCTATTGAGGTGGGAGATTGGTAATGGGCAATGGGTGTTTGTAGAGAGGATTCTTCTCATGTTTATGATGGCCCATTAGATCATAGAGTGGTTGTCTTCTCTTCTCAACCATGTCATTGTTCTGCTACACTGTTGGTGGGCCAACAGTTTGGATGGTTGATGAACAATGCAAAAGAGGTTGGAATCAATGCATTCCTAGACTTTCATGATGCCATTCAATACATGATATATAAAAGGACAAAGGCTAAAGAATGAAAAAGTCAAAAGAAGTTGGAAAAAGAATGAAAAATCAAAAGAATATGGGACATTGGAGAGCAGAGAAAGTGACTCCTCAAAAGCACATGTTGAGACTTTTTGAGTTTTTGAGTTGTATAATGTATATGTTTTTGTATTTTAATTATAAGAAATGAAAATATACTTTTTACCTTTATCATCTACCAAATGAAAATATACTTTTTACTAATTCATCACTTCAATGCATTTGATCAAAATTGATGCATGAACACTAGAAAGGCATTTTCACTTTGGACCAAACACCAACCCATTCAATATCATTTATGAAACAACATCACCAAGACATTGGCTACAAGCACAAGTCATTGACTCAAATGTTTCTCACTTGCAAAACATTAAAAAGGCAAAAGAAAAGGAAAAAGATGAAAAGAGTAAACAACATAAACCAAAAGGCCCAAAATTGCTACAAGAATGAACCCCAAAATTTTCTCAATCTTTTTAACACCCTCATTCCCCTAGACCAAACAATTCTGAGATAAAATCTTTAGGAAGACAGGATGGATTGCAATGCAAGCTGCTATTGTAGCTGCGGAGAAGACCAGGTCGATGCAAGAGCAAAGGGTGGCAATGTCTGCTGAAGCTAACTCAAGAGATTAATCATCCAACTTGCAGTTTATTTAGTTGCCAGATCCTTCTATACATATATAGCCTGCATAAAATGCCTAATTGACATCAGTGAGCATCTCCAGTCACATATCACACATAAGACAATAAAAATTTAACATAAGCAATTGCAACACCATAGGAAGAACATGCAAATCACAAAGTATGAGAATTTGACTAATTTCACAAGCAGATACAAACTATAGAAGGAATTCAACAAGAATGACCAGCCCAAAGTGCATACTCAAAACTATGATTCCCAAAAAACTACCAATTCTTATCCAAGTTCCTCTTGTATTTCCTATATATCCTACACATAAGGCAAATGTACATTTTGAATTCCATCATCTACTTGTTTGTTGCTTAGCCACTTCAACATTCTTATCTGTGCTATTATGCTTATCCTATAAGAAAGTTAAAATTCGATAATATGGATGCATGGGGCAGTGATGTACAAATTTCATTGATAGGAATACATAAAATTTTGCCCATAATTTCTATTGATCTAACCCCAAAGATTGGTCAGCAATTTCACAGTGACGAAGATGCTTACAAGTTTTATAATGGTTATATAAAATTATATGGGTTTAGTATTAGAAAGAGCTATGCAAGAAAGCTGGCCAATGGAGATATATGTGGTTGGGTTTTTAAATGCTCTAAAGAAGGATTAAGGAAGGTCAATCCTACAGAAGTAGATTGCTTGCTGGCTGACTCAAATCATTCATAAGAAGCTTCAAATGTGGCCCCATAGAAAAGAATAAGCGAAAGTATAAAGAGATATGTCTCACCAAATGTAATTACATGACATTGCTTGGGGTTTCTAAATGTTGGGGTTGTGATAAGTGAGTTGTTACCAAATTTATACCTGAAATAGCCATGGTCTAGAATCACCTAATAAATCCTATTGTTTACGATCACATAGGAATGTGCTAGATTGTTAAGTAGATATTGCGGAAGGATTGAATCAAGTTAGGGTTGGTGTAGCAAAGTTATTAGACTTAATGGCTTGTAAGATAAGTGAGTTAGAGAATTTGGGGTTTTTATAGTTAGACCTTAGAAATGCTTACATAAGGTGACGTCAATCCAAGTTTACTAGGGGGAAGATGCCTTATTACAATACTTTCAGAGTCAATCACAAACTAATCCTCAATTTAGTTTTGACCTACAAGTGGATGGCGAAGGATATCTGACATCATTTTTTTGGGTTGCTAGTGCAACCTAAATCGATTATGGGGCATTTGGTGATGTTGTGCATTTTGACACTATGTATAAGACAAATGAATATGATATGCCATTTGGACCATTTGTTGGTGTAAACCATCATAAACAATCAATATTACTTGGGCAGAACTACTTTTTGGTGAGGCTACAAGTAATTTTAAATGGTTATTCAAAGCATGTCTTGATATGATGGGAGGTGTAGCTCCTAAAGTAATAGCCACTGACCAAGACGCTGCTATCTTAGTGGCTATAAGATATATATTCCCTCAAACCCACCATATTTTTTGCATATGGCACCAGAATAAAAAATTTAATAAAAAGATGGGTATTGTGATCCATAACAATCCAATTTTTTAGAAGTCTTGGTCCAATTGCATATACAACATGAGACATTAGATGAATTTGAAGAGGCATGGGCTGATATGATTGGTACTTATGGCTTGTATGATCACTCATGGCTGTAGCAACTGTATAGTATCAGAAATGTGTGAGTACCTGCTTATGTTTTAGCTGGCATGACAACTACAGGGTGATCTGAGAGCATGAATTCATTATTTGATAAATATGTGCATTGCAGCACAAAATTTTTAGAATTTTCTTCTATATATGAATAGGCTGCTAAAGGGAGGTGTTAGTTATGAAAATGCAGCACACTATTGAGTGTGACATGGCAAAAGTGTATACAAAGGAGATTTTTTTAGAATTCCAGAAAGATGTTGAGCAATGTCAGTATTATTTGCATAGATAAGTATGTCAGACGACCATATAAATCAATACGTTATTCATAGATATTCAAGTGGTGATCTTGAAAGGGTTAAAAGATTTCAATGGGACATTGAAAGTAAAATGGTCACATGTTCATGCAAACAGTGAGAGTTTTTAGGGATAGTGTGTACACATATTCTTACGATATTTAATGTATAAGGGATCTTCAGTATGCCTAAAAAGCTAATATTGAGGAGGTGTACTCAAAAACCTAAGGGAAGGATCATACACCAACAATGTGTCACAACATCAAGTGTTGAAAATTCAAAGATTATATGGCACCACAATTTGATGCAAGAATATGGTAAAATTGTTTGTGATGGGACCTCTGATTTGGCTCTTTATGAAATTATTTTCGAAGGCTTGAAAGGGATTCAAAAATTAATAGAAGAATATAGGAGAGAACATATCTCGAATTCACGTGATGATGTTGAAGGGAGTAGTGCCAATTTCAATAATGAAAGTGTGGGGATTGTATATCAGCCTAATTTAGTATTGCCTTCAAATGATGATATGGCAACCCCACCAACTAATGCCCAAAAATGATGGGGTATATAGCCACAACTCCCAATCAAATGCAATACTGGATCTACATAGCATAAAAATAAAATGTTGCACTAGTAAGAGATTCAAGTCAACAATTAAGGTGGCTGAGAGAACTAGGGCTGGTAGGCTGTGTTGTGGTTGTAAGAAAATTGTGATTAGGCATGATAGAAGAAATTATCCATCGATGAGAACCTCCAATCCTATGCCTAATTCAACCCACGGGGCATTGATAGTGTGACTTGGGAAATGGGACAGTGGGACATGGAACATAGACAGTGGGCATGGGACATGAGCATAGGACTTGAGATATGGAGTTTGGGACATGGGACATGGTGTGAGACATGGGGCATGGGCATGGAACATGGAGTTTGGGATGTGAGCATTGGCAGTGGGACATGGGAGATGGACAATGGGACATGGGCATGAGACATGTTCAATGGGACTTGGGCACTTAGAACCTTTCATCCCATGACCTAATCTAACACCATATTTAGGAATCATTCATGTCCAAGATTATAAAGTCGGACATGGATGAACTATTCCAAGTGCCACATTAGAATGCATCATGTTCGGTAACCGTTCGTCCATGTACGGATTCATATTTCATGTTCGGGATTATGAAGCTAGACATGGATGAACGGTTCCAAGTGCCACGTTAGAATACACCATGTTCGAGAACTGTTCATCCATGTCCAGATTCATATTCCATGACACCATGTTCGGAAACCAGTCATCCATGTCTAGATTCATATTCCATGTCCAGGATTATGAAGCCAAACATGGATGAACAGTTCTAAGCCCCACATTAGAATACACTATATTTAAGAACTGTTCATCCATGTCCAGATTCATATTTCATATCCGAGATTATAAAGCCAAACCTAGATGAACGGTTTCCAATAACCATGTCTTACTCTTCATGCCCCAAGTCCCATGTCCATGTCCCACAACCCATGACTCACTTTTCATGTCCCATGACCCATGACTCACTCTCCATGTCCCAAGTCCAAGTCCCACTATTCATGTTCCAAGTCCAAGTCTTATGTCCCACGACCCAAGTTCCATGTCTAGCATCTAGTAGAATCAAAAGCTTGGAAAGACCATCCCTTATACTAGTTCACTTATAGAAATAAATTGAGATAAGCTGCTAATCGACTTCCATAAGATAATAATCATTCTATACACAGTGTAAGTATTATAAATGAGTATATATCATGTTTATAAATTATAGTATAAGTATTACATATCAATAAATACTTATCAAATCTCCAATTTATAGTGTAAGTATAAGAAAAAAATGAATACATATCAAAGTTATAGATAACATCTCTATGGCAAAAAGAGATTTATTTCTTGGATTTCGGCTCCTATTTATTGGATCCAGTCATCTTTGGTCTTTTGAAAGATACTTGAGTACCTATTTTTATTGTGACCATTATTACGAGAGTCGCTTGAGCTTGTGTGGATGTAACTAGTAATGCTGATGGGGGCACAAGAGGAGGGATTACCCTAAGATGAGCTTGGCATTCAAGTGTGAGCATCTTAGGGTAGGAGGGAAGATGCCCAACTTGAAGAGTTATGTTATTTGCTCTAAGTCTGTGAGCATAATACTCTTAGTCTAAGTAGATGTGAGGAGGAGGAAGTGGTTTGTATGAAGGGTGTTGTGGTTGGCTTGGTGATGATTTGAGGTTGGTAGTAGAAGGTTTGGATGAAGGTGGTCTGTGTTGGAAAGGTGATGGTTGGAGTTTGGTAGTAGAAAGTTTGGATGGAGGTGGTCTAGTTTGGAAAGATAATAGTTGGAGTTTGGTAGTAGAAAGTTTGAATGGATGTGGTTTGGTTTGGAAAGGTGATGGTTCGAGTTTGGTAGTATAGGGTTTGGATGGAGGAAGCTGAGGGGTGGAAGAAGGGAGTTTGGTAGTTTGTCTAGAAACTACCTTTTTCTTTTTGAGAGGAGGAAGCTGCTTAAAACTTGGAGCTTTGCTTCTAAGAGAAGGAGATTTGGATGGAGAAAGTTGAGGAGTGGAAATGGAGGCAGAAGCAACCTCTGTTTGGGAGTGAGATGTGGATCCAACAGAATTTGGTTTTCCCTTTCCTGGTGATATAACAATCTTAAGTTTTGCTCTATATAAGGGACATCCAAACTCTGAAAATGGAGACGGGCCAAGCCCAAATGCATCAAAGTGCCTACTCCTATGGATGAGATACATATCTTCTGGAAGGTAAATGAAGTTAGGATCAAATGTGTGAGTTATAGGATGAAATCTAACCCTATGATCCAGTAATCCTAAACCCACTCGAAGTGAAAGATTTTTTAGGGGTGGAAGTGGTGGGTTAGATAAAGTAGGCAGGATGTAATCACTCAGTATTTTATCTATTATTGTATCACCATCTAGGAGTGGTTTGGGCTTAAAGTTCTTGGTTGGGCCTTTCATTATTATAATACAGTTGAAGAAATCCTAATTTTCAAAATCTGGGAAAGGAAGATCAGGAAGAGTGACTGCCCTTTTTTGGGATTCAAGAAGTTGGGCAATCATTTTATTTATCAACTACCTATGTTTAACTTCTCCCAAAGTCAATTTTATTCTTTTCTCTGGACTCCCACCAATTGAACGTATTGATTAGGGAAGTTTGGGACGCTGAATTTTATACGTTGGAGGAGGTGATATTAGAGTGGGGAGGATGTATGACTCCTGTTCCACTGTAGGAACCTTAGAGATTTTTGGAAGTTTTCTCACATGAGGCATTAGAGGTTTTTGTGGAGGGGGAGGAGGTATTGTCTATTGAGAAGAGGCAATTTCCTATGGAGTAGTTGCAGGGGGGTTATGATGGTGGAGAGGCAGTTTCCTGTGGAGAGGAGAGATAAGATTTATTCAAAGTCTCTTTCATCCATGTTAAAATGTTTGCAAGTAGAATAGTTGACATAGAGAGAGAGGATTCTGAGTCAGAACATGGAGATGGAGTGGGTCTAGGCTAAGGAGGGGAAAATGGAGATGGAAGAATTGCAACAATTGGAGAAGTTGCAAGTGGAGAGGTGTGGGGTGAGATTTGAGGAGAGCACTATGGAGATGGAAGAATTTCAACACTTAGAGTGGAGGGAGTACTCATGGGATGAGTAGACCTGATGGGTGGAGTAGGTCTATGTTCATAAATAGAAGAGGATGGTGAGGAATGGTGAGATGGAGTGTGATGGGATTGATCACCACCATGAGATGTAGATTGATGAGAGTGATCAGAATGATAGGGTTGAGGGGATCTTAGGGGTGAAGAAGGTCTGAGATCATGGAAAGGTAATGATGGAAAGGAGGATTGAACAGACTTCAATTGTCGCTTAATGGACTCAACCAAATAGGTCAAAGTATCTAGCTTTTGAGACACTGAATCCATCTACTCCTTCATTGAATCCATCTGATGCTTAGAGCACCAACATCAACTTCAAGCTTTCTTAGCCTGTTCTCAACACTGCTATGAGTGGAGGATGAAGTCCTGCTTGGAGGAGGTGTTGCTACTTTTGTAAGTGGAGAAGCTATTAGTACTACTGTTGTTCTTATTGTTGTTTCTGCAATTGTTGCATGTGTTATTGTTGTTGCAATCTCAGTGGGAACTTCTTTCCTTATTTCAGCAACCACCTCCTCTACTCTATCAGTGAGATCTTCTTCCCTTATCTCCAACCTAAAGTAGCAAATTCTGCTTCTCTTATTTCGATTGTTCCACCCTCAAATCTTGTTCACTTGGATGACTTTGTCCTTTTGGGATCAATTTTGCTCAAATTCACCTCAGTCATCAAATTAGAATTTCTAAATTCTTCTCTATCTTCAGAAGTCAAATTGACTCTTGCTCTTCTTAGGAATTTTCTCATGATCATTCCATAAGGAAGAGGATATCTATTATTGCTTTTGACCTGAAACAAATGATCTGAGATTGTCTTTGCCAGGTCTATTTTTTTCTCATTCTTCACTACCCACAACATTCCGCAATCTTTCTTAGAAATTTTATCCCTACCTCCTATTTTTGGAAAGATGTCGTTGATAAGTAAAATGTGGGCTATTCTCATAATTTTGTCCAAATAACTGGGATATAGCATCTTTACTTGTTCGTCAATATCTGTTCCAACCACCTCTAAAAATAATTACTTTCTTGAGGTAGGCCAATCCTTTTCTTCTCCTTCAACCATAGAGAGATTCAGACACTCCCCTATATTCTCAGGATACAAATTTATTACTCTATCTTCTATCCATGATTTCTTTGTCTTTGAATTGTAGTTGTAAAATAATACTTTAACCATCTTTGTGTAGCATTTCTCCTTGTAGCTTATAAACTTAGTCCACCCTTGGATTTTAATCCATCTACAAATGTCCAAATCCAAGTCAATTTCACTGAGTCGATCAAAATCAAGACACCTTTCCTTCACTACTTTCTTTTTTTTTTTATAGAAATTCACAAATCTATTGTAGGATTTGTGATTGTTCAAGAAAATCACCTCTAACAGGGAGTAATTGGCCAGCCTTCTCTGCTGTGATGGAGATGCTTCCACTTTTTCTTCCTCTCTTACTCTTCTTCTTCTAGAAGACTTTGTAGATGTTGATGCTGCTACCATGCGTGATTTAGCCATTTTAGCGATGATTTTGAATTGGGATGAAGAAGGGGTGGATTTAGGAAATCATCAGGCCTCAAAATATGGCGCAAATAGGAAAAACAAAGAAGATAGGAGGTATGATAGGGGAATGTTTAAATGTTGTGGGAAGAAGCTATGTTTACAATGAAGATGGGAAAGTTACTAAGATTTGGGACTTCGAAAATAGGGAGGAGAGGCGAAGTTGTTGTGTCTAAAATGAAGAATTGGTTTCGATTTCTCTATTTACGTTAGGGTTTTACTGCGTTTCGGATATAAAGTTGACAGTGGGACATGGAATCTGGGTTTCAGACATAGAAGGCCTTTGTTTGGGACATAGATTACCATGCAAGTTTTACTATGTTTTAAATATAGAGTTAACAGTGGAATATGGAATTTGGGTTTTTTGACATGGGGCATAATTTAAGATATAGATTATGGAATGTTTTAATGTGTTTCAGACATGAACATGGACTTGGGACATGGAATATTAGTTTTTGGACATAGAGCATAATTTGGGATATGGATTAAAATAACAAGTGATTAGATTTTTCAGCATTGGATTTTAAATTTTTATTCCAAATCTAGTTTCAATTAATGAAACATATACTAAAAAATTTTTTAATGAAATCAGTAAAATTTACACTATAAATAAATTAATAAAATTTAGACTAAAAAAACTATGTTTCAATTTATTTATTAATTTGATTGCTGATGTTCAATTATTTTATGCCTCAAAAAATTATAGAATTTTTAATAAAAATAAAAGAGGTTTAGATATTAATAAAAAATAATAAAATTTACACTAAAAATAGGGACTTCTAAAATACACTTTATAAATTCCTCCTTGATGTGAAAAATTTAACAAGGTGGGAAGACGGCAAAGAGGTTTGGGTTTTGGGGTTTTTTACGCTAAAATTTTTGAAATCTTCGATGATGGGAGATTAGAAGTAGATACGTCGCACCCCCTCTATACCACAAGTTACGGAGTCAAATGGCACACTCTCACTCCCTCCCTCACTCATAGCGCCCATGAATGGCTTGAATGACGCCCGCAGCATCTCACGGTAAAAAAGGTGCCTACACTGGATCATTTTTCATATATATGTATATATATATAATGGTCGTACGTGGACCACCTCAATTATTCCTCATCCCACGATTATTCCGTATTAGGAGTTCTAAGCTGCCCCATTTCATATGGTAAAATTTCAACGCAAGGTAACAGACTTCCAGCCATTCTAGTTGTAAATGACCTCCTATAGTGGTCTAAAGTTTCATTCAAGTAGTCATATATGCATAGCCATGAATATTTTTTTCTTGTAAGTTTGGTTTGAAGAAAAAGATATGGAAAAACATAAGAAAAAGTAAAAACAAAAAGAATAAAAAAATAGATAATAATGTTAGCTCTAAAGAAATATGCCTTTGTAAAAAAAGTAAGTAATAATAAGAAAAAGTAGATTAATTATAGATAGTTAAATATTATATTAGTATCAAAAATAAAAAAAGTAATTTTACTTTTCTTTTTTCAGAATGGGTCCTCACCATTCTTTCCCATCAACCAAAAAATAAAATTTCTAAAAAGAGAAAACATAAAAAAGGAGCGGGCAACCATTACTAATTCACATCCTACAGTTGTCCCACAATGGGAGTTATAATCCACCCAGACTCATTGGGCTTTTAATCTAACTTTGGCCATTGATATATTGCATTTTTGATTGCCTATTTTTCTGAACAAGCATTT
The DNA here is from genome assembly GCA_036873735.1 of Pouteria campechiana. Lineage (NCBI taxonomy): Eukaryota > Viridiplantae > Streptophyta > Magnoliopsida > Ericales > Sapotaceae > Pouteria > Pouteria campechiana. The sequence goes on from JAYJMB010000011.1 coordinate 477,582, forward strand.
CATGATCCTTAGTGCAGACATCAAACGGGGATCCTATAGTTTTTCATGGTTTATGTAATCATATAAAGAGACAATTAGATCCCAATTTGTTAGTTTTGTTAAGTAGTGGACCCATGATTTAGAGAGAGACTGTAATAACCCGTAATAAAGAAATTAATGCAACTTGTTCTTTTATGCTGATGTGGCAAAGATTGAATTTTTGACCATAGATATGTTGACCATAGAAATTGAGATTTAAAAGATTTAATTATTATTTAAATCTCAGTAGCTTGTGTAGCTCGGATGGTTAGAACCATAGTCAATAAAAGTAGAGGTCAAGGGTTCAAGTTTAGAATTGTGAAATTTAGTTAACTTTAATTTTTGCTTCTCACTTTTGAGATGTGGGCCCACAAAAGGATAAACCTTATCTTCATCTCCATTATCAAGTTAGTGGGGGTTAGTTACTGAACGGGAGGAGAAAATTCTAGTTAACTCACATAAAGGGAGTTTTTCCTTTTTTAAAACAAGAAGGGTTTCTAAACCGTAAGGAGACTTTTTGCTACTGAAGAGAAAGGAAAGGGAAAAAGGAGAAAGGAGTTAATGTGGGAGATCTCCAATATAAAAAGAGCAAATTTTAGTTTTATGTGATCTTCAAATTGGTAAATAGAAATATTTTGCATTATTTAGATTTTATAGAAAGTAATGCAAAGAGGATGAATGCATCAACTAAATATTTTGGTTTGATGCATTAGATTTATACATGTATTGATTTATTAATGTATAGATTTATTTAAAGAGAGCATGTTAATTAGATTTGGTATGAATTAATATGCTAGATAGAATGGAGATTTGAATACATGATTTAAATAGATTAAATACATGTATTAGATTTACAAATCTCATCATTTGTTGTAATGATTTAGAAATATTATTTAAGGCATGATTTATATATTCTGTTTTGTTGGATTTTAATTCATGCTTAGATATTTCAGAAAATTTCAGAATATTATTGTTGTAAATGGTATAAATTAACTCTAGCCATTAATATATTACTCCCAATAGATTTCATAATGTTTGGGGGATTTTTGAATGAATCATACTAGACTTACAGATTATTCTTGACATTACCATGATTATCAAAAAGGGGTTTTAATTTCCAGAGTTTGTGGGAAATTAGAAAAGCCAGAAAATCAGATTTTGGGAAGATCTGGACAATGGAAAGTAGATGGGATGTTATCTTACCGGATGAAATTCTAAGAATTTTATGTAGCAAGAATGATTTGGTTTGATTTGGTTTTATTATTTTATGGTTGGGATTACCTGACTAGTTCCATTGATAATTAATGTTGCATATGTATTAGTGTAACTTCAAATTTTGGTGGATTAGTGATTGGAATAATTGATTTAATGTAATGAGATTTTATTGAACATTAAAGAAGGAATCAAAGCAGATTTAATATTTCTTATACCTTAGATTGCATGTATTAACTATAGTGGACCCCATTGTAAAATTAATATATGCCCTGATTATTAAGAAACCAATTTTCAGAAATTATGGGAAACTAGAAACCAAAAAGAAAAAATCAGATTCCATGAAAAATCAAATGCTGGAAATTGCATCCCACTTGCCCACAAATCCCCCTGCCAACCCTTGTTGTTTTCCTCTTCATTTGATGGCTAGAAAGGATGCCTGGGCTGGCCAGCCTGGCCCAGCATCCCTGCCCGCATGGTTGCCTAGATAAGCTGGGCCCAAGTCCAAGTGCAGCCCACAATGCCAGGCTGAGCCCAGCGCCAAAGCCCAGCCCAACGCTAAACACAACCCACAAGCTGAGCCTAGCGCCAGAAGCCCAAGTGCGAGCCAAGCCCAATGGCTAATGGCCCAGGTGGAATTGCCGGTGGCACAACTAGATCATGCTGGCGACGGCTGAATGGATGGCTAAAATTCATCCCTTCATTTTGGAACCTCCCAATCTCTATTTTAGACAATCAGATAGTCATTTTTAGGGTTCTTGGACCTTCCAGAAACGCTGGATGGATCAAATTTTTTGAATTATGGTCAGATCATAAAGTTTGATAAAATCATAACAAAGAATTGAGATTTTACTTCCTTAGATTGGAGGTTGTGGTCCACCAAGCTGGTTAGATGATTAGTAGAGATAATTACCCAATAGATGATAGATTAAATTGGGTTAAAAGATTATTATATTAAGAAGAATACAAGAATTAGTACTTGTGTGGATTTTTAAGTAACATATGTGCTAAGATCTTAATTTCTGCTTATTGAGTTTTGTACTCACTCCCTTATTTCCTCTTACAGATGGCCCATCTCAAGAAAAGTAAGGCTTATGATAGAAGATTGTTGAATTTAGAGACATCTAATTATTTATTATTAATTGAATTCATTTAAGATGCATTCAATAAATGTTCTATCACAGACATGTTTAGAAATTTCTTTGATTTAGATGTAATAGACTTATTTATGAATTTTATAATTGCATTCTTTTTTCCTTTCACTATTTATCTGCTAGTGCTTTGTCGTGATGCATTAATCATTCCAGTGTAGTAGATCTTGGAAAAATCCATTATACTGTCAGCGTGGCATTACCATCCTAGGGTGGGTCGTCATATAGATAATGTTGGTCAGGCTCTAAAATGGATTGGTTCATGGCTTTGAGGCTTCATGAGTGAAGTTGGCAATTGCTTATGTTCAACTACAAAAGCAACAAATGTTAGAACCCCAAGAGAGAGAGAGAGAGAGAGAGAGAGAATGTCATGGCATGGGTCTGAATATGGTTCTTTCCATTATTGTTATATAAGAGAAAAGAGCAAACTAGTGGCGAAATGTGTGCCAGTAGTCTTCTGTCAACAGACTTGGCACACAAACTCAGCCATGATTTTAGCATTAGTTCCATTGATATCCTGTCAGCTAGTGGTGAAAAGCTAATAAAAAAAAGTCCAAATTTTCATACTCACAAAAAGAAAAAGAAATTCTAAAGCTTTCCCTTAGAACTATAGTTTCTCCCCATTCTCTCAAGCACTCCTAGTCAGTTTCAAACATCAGAAACACGGATCAGGAGAGCAGAAATCTAACTAGTATTATTCCTTGGTGACAAGGAGTGAGATTAAATTCCAAACAAACTCATTACAACATTATATGAAATCCTGTGATAGGATGATAACATCACAAGGTGCTTTCGTCAACTCTTATTTTAGTCTCCATACTTAGACATGCTAACATAAGCACATTTAGTGGGGATGGCTGTATGGGGGAGGCTGGTAGTAGGGTGGCCTGTGATAAGGAGGTGGCTTGTAAAGTGGCGTTGGTGGTGGTTTTAGCTTCTCAATTGGAGGGGGTTTGTAGACTAGAGTTGGTGTGGATTTAGCTCCTCAATCTGGGGGGGAGCTTTGGCTTCTCAGTGGAGGCTTGGGCATTTTAATTGGAGGAGGGTTGTATACTAGAGTTGGAGGTAGGCTTTTCAATTACAGGAGGCTTGTATACTGGAGTTGGACGTGGCTTTGGCTTTTTATGGGAGGTGGTTTCTCGTACAACGGGGGTTTTTAGATGGGTTTTGGTGGTGGTTTAAGGGGGGCTTTGGATTCTTAGTGGAGGCTTGGGCTTTTCAATTGAAGGAGGCTTGTATATTGGAGTTAGAGGTGGCTTTGGCTTTTCGATGGGGAGCGGTTTATTGTACAACGGGGGCTTTTAGATGGGTTTTGGTGGTGGGTCCTTCTTCTCAAGTAGCTTATACTCATAGCCAACTTGAGAGGGAGTGCCACCACCCCCATGAGAAATACAGGATAGGCAGGACATCTTCAATTTTGTGGTGGCATGGCTCTTGAGGGGAGAAGCTATCTATAAGAGAATAGTGTTGGGATAATTCCTTTTGTGAAAATTATCATATAAATCTCATGATCATTCATATTGTATCATCAAGAATTAATAAACACATAAGCAGAAGCATACCTGAATCCATAATAGTTGATTGCTGTTTAGAGCCATGCGGTTGGCCTTCTAGATCAACACGTGTTCCCTTAATCCTTTAACTTTTCTTTATGTTTTCTCTCTTTGATGATAGGATGCCAAAAAGAATAAAAATAATACTCATGTGACCCAAGGACCATGACCACTATATATACATAACTCATGCATACTTACACATTATCTTTTGGTATTTCTATTTTAGTCCATCATAAAAATAGAAACTACTATTAAACCTCTACACATTAAAAGCCCACACCCTATTAGATACATTGAAGGCCAAATTACCCAAACCTTAATAGATCACTTTAAATGGGTTTAATCTTGTATGATAGTCCACAATACATAATTACTCACATATAAGCCTACTGTTAGATTTATGATCCAATAATCTGCTAATTGGGCTATATATATAACCTTATAATCATGTATTGCAAAGATAACCACATGAGCTCAACTTTTTTATCAGTATCGAAATGTATCTATAACCAATTTGGTCTATTAATCATAACAACATAAGATCAAAGCAACCTTCATTATATCTATCGTAACTCAACCCATTTATGGTCAGATATATCGATACAACTAAATGACATGGATTATGATGTGGATGCATAGCATGAAAATTTCGTGTAATATGATCTTAACATGCCCATTTCCAACTAGTCCAACTTAAACCTTAGTGAGATCAAACTGTACCAAAAATCAGAATTTGAATAACCAAAACTTTATTTTCATAAAAAATAATCTTAAATATCTATAAACTAAAATAACTAAAAAAAATTTCTATATCAGAAGAGCATCTAAAATTACAAACTCCCATTAAAATTGAATATCCTTTATTGATATGACACCCATACAAGCAGTGTGCTCATAAAACACTTTGGGTAATAATACTTTAGTAAGCGGATCCGCAATCATGGAGTTTGTTCCAATGTGCTCTATAGACAACTATAAATTCTGAAACTTTTCTTTGATAACTAGGAACTTCATGTTTATAAACTTTAACTTTGTCGAGCTCTTATTGTTGTTGGAATATAAAACTATAGCTATATTGTTACAAAATAACTTGAGTGATCTTTTAATGTCATCTACTATGTGCAGTCTTGTGACAAAATTCTACAACCATATTACCTAATTTGATGCCTCTAACACACTATGAACTCTGTTGCTATGGTAGAAGAGACTACAAGAGACTATTTAGCACTCTTCCAAGAGATAGCACCCCCAGCTAGCAAGTAAATATAACCCAACGTAGATTTCAAACTATCTTGGCATCTAGTATGATTTGAGTTAGTATACCCAACGATCTCAAGTTGATTCGACCTCCAATATATGAGTATGTAGTCTTTTATTCCCGACCCGTTTAGCTACTTTCCAATGGTCTATTCCTAGATTGCTTAAATATCTACCCAACATCCCTGTAATATATGCAATATCCAGACGCGTATAAACTTGAGCATACATTAGAGTTCCTACTGCTAATGTACAAGGAATTTTCTGCATTTCATTTTTCTTAAAAATATTATTAGGGCATTGTTTGAGACTAAAATTGCCTCCCTTAGCCATGAAGTATCACCTGACTTACAATCCTATATGTCATACTTCTTAATAACCTTTTTGATATAGGCTTTTTGTGATAATCCAAGAATACCCTGGGAGCAATTCTGGTGTATTTGGATCCCTAATACAAAAGTGGCATCACCAAGATCTTTCATCTCAAAATTCTTAAATAGAAATCTCTTCGTTTCATGTAATAAGCCTATATTGTTGCTGGCAAGCAAAATGGTCAATATACAAAGCCATAAAAATATAATTGCTCTCATAGAACTTATACTCTACATAATCATTGACCAAATTTATCTCAAAATCAAATGAGACGATCACTTAATGAAACTTGAAATATCATTGTCGAGATGTTTGCTTGAGCACATAGACGAATTTCTTGAGTTTGCAAACCATATTCTTTGGATCTCTAGATACAAAGTTTTCTAGTTGCACCATATAAATCATTTCATCAATATCACCATTTAGAAATATTGTCTTTACATCTATCTAATGTAACTTAGATCAAAATGCTCCCCTAATGTCATTATAGTCCTAAAAGAGTATTTTGAAGAAACTGGAGAGAAAGTCTCTTGTCAATGCCTTCTTTTTTTCTAAAGCATCCAGCAACAAGACGACCCTTGTACCTTTCCACATCACCTTTTGAATCCCTTTTGGTCTTAAATATTCATTTGTAACCAATGGGTTTTGCACCTTCTGGCAATCAGACAAGATCCCACATGTTATTATCCTTCATGGACTTAATCTTCTCATTCATGGCATCAATCAACTTTTTAAGAATTAGAACTTTTCATGGCTTGACAAAAGTTTATCAGATCATCTTCCATTATTCCATCATCGACTTCATGTTCTTGAAAAAATACAATGTAATCATTTAGCACTGCACTTTTCCTTTCTCTAGTGGATCTCCTTATAGGTTCTTCAAGTAGTAGAGTTTGTTCTTCTGGAATAATTTTTTGATTCGGAGGTTCTCCAACATTGTCTTAGTCCATTATGTCTTGAACAAAATCATGAATAGGATGATGATCAATGCCAATGACAGTTGCGAAAATATCAATATATTCATCTTCAAAGACAAAGTCTTTAATTATATCTATCTCCACAACTCGACATCCTCAAAAAACTAAGCATTTACCAATTCGAAAATTGACTTAGTCATGAGATCATAAAACTTGTACCCCCTGGATCTTTCAGAGTATCCAATAAAACACTGTCCTTGAGTCCAATTTCCTTTCATTGGGCCTATAAGGCCTTACTTTAGCTAGACATCCTCAAACATGCAAGTGCTTTAAACTGGGCTTCTTGCCCATCCAAAGCTCATAAGGGATTTTGGCGGTTACTTTAGTTGGAACTCTATTAAAGATATAAGTTGCGGCCTTAAGTGCTTCTCCTCAGAGTGATTCTGGTAAGGTAGAATAAGAAATCATAATCCTCACCATGTCCTTAAGCATTATATTTCATCTTTTAGCAACACCATTCATAGTAGGCAAACCTGGCATAGTGTACTATGGGACTATACCGCATTTCTCTAGAAATTTAGCAAATGGTCCTGGATGTTGTTCACCTAAACCATCATGTCTATCATAGTATTCACCACCATGGTTAGATCTGATGCTTTTTATCCTTTTATTGGGTTGGTTCTCAACTTCAGCCTTATAATTTTTGAACACATCCAACGACTATGACTTTCATGAATGAGATATATGTAGCCATATCGGAAAAAATCATCTATGAATGTTATAAAATATTGTTGACTATTCCAAGAAGCCATAGGGAATGACCCACAAATATCCGTATGTATAAGTTCTAAGACGTCAAAAGTCTTGTTGGCTTCAAATATCCGTTTATTGGTTTATTTTCCCTTTATACAATTAATACAAATATCAAATCTGTGAAATCTAAGGGATCTAGAATTTCGTCTGACACAAGTCTCTCTATTCTTTTTTGGAGATATGGCCTAATCTCTTATGCCATAACGTAGTCGAATTCTCATTAGATAATTTTTTCTTTACACCTCGTGTACTTAATTGCAGAGATTCATTAAATAAAGTAATTATATCAATTAAATAAAGATTATCATAACCTGATTAAAAACCATAACCAACCAATTTTGAATCATGAAATAAACTAAAATTTTTATTTCCAAATGAATAAGAATAACTAGATTTGTCCAAAGCAGAAATAGAAATCAAGTTTCATCTAAAAGATGGTATAATAAATGTCTCATTAAGATCAAAATAATATCCAGTCTTTAACAATAATCTAAATTTCTCTATTGTCTTAACTTGAACTGTCTTGCCATCGCCTACATAGATGTATCTTTCATCATTACTTGACTTTTGACAACTAAGTCAACCTTGCATAGATATACTGATGTGAGCTATTGCAACAAAATCTATTTACCACGTGTGTTTAGGTACCAAAGTTAAATTAACCTCAGAACAAACTAAATTAAGAAGTATACCTTTCTTAGCATGCCATGCATGGTAATTAGTGCACTGCTTCTTTTTATACCCTTCAGCACCACAAAAGAAATAACCATTGCCTTTCTTTTATCTAGTTTCTTTTATTGTATTTTTGTTTTTGAGGTGTTATATGTGCAGCTTTCTTATCTTTTTCATTTTCTTTCCTTTGTTCTTGTCCTTGAAAGTTGAAACTAGGTAAGCATTTTCTATCTTATCTTGCTTCAACCTTTCCTCTTCCTAAACACGGTGTGATATGAGCTCATTTAGAGACCAAGTCTCTTTCTGGCAGTTATAACTCACTGTAAGCTGGTTAAACTATGACGAAAGAGATATGAGAACCATATGCACTAGCAATTCCTTAGAGAGTTTAAGCTTAAGTACTTTTAGCTTAAAAGCAAGATGAAACATCTCTATAATGTATTTCCTGATATTTCCTTTACCTTTATACCTCATTGAAATGAGACTTGCCAATAGCGGACCTATCTCAACCTTTTCGTTCTTAACAAATCTCTTTTCAATATCCATAAGGAACTCTTTAGCCGTAAGAATCTTTTCTGACATTATGTTCCTGAATGCTTCTGGAATGACTTTTTCCATGATCATCATGCACATGCAATTTGATTTCTCCCACCTATCCATCTCCCTCTTCTATCAAAGGTACTCTCATTTGTAAGAGGTGGAGGAGAATCAACCCTTAATGCAAGGTCAAGATCCATAACTCTAAAAACTATTAGGAAGTTCTCCTTCCATGATTTGAAGTTTGAGCCATTTAGCATAGGAATTGAGTTGATATTGATAGGAATCATAGCCAAATAGAAAAAAATAAATAAATAAAATAAGCTAACATAAGTCTTAAAATGAAAAATCATAATAATAAATTAAAATAAAGGTAAAACCTCCATCTCAAGATACTGTGAATTCAATCAATACTTTATCTTTGAATAAAATATTAATTTGTAAGTGATATCTTAGTATAGTAATCAAGCACCGACAATAAGGATATGTTGAAAAATAAATCTTCTTTTGGCCGATTTATTATTCAAATGAAAAACTAAATAATCGTCACATGTTTATTACTACAGGTGTACGTGCAATGCTGTTAAATATCGATCTTCCTTTAGGCTGGTCAATATTCATATAAGTTATAATTGCATAACCTTTTATATCTCAAAATGAATTAATCTCCCTAAGAGAGGCCACTTTGGTGATATGTTGTTTCAATTAATTCACCTTAATATGTATATATATATATTACCGCACTAATATTTAAATTTAAAATTGTACAACCTTATAAAGAATAAATTCATAAAGCTTAAGAATCATATAAGAATAGGGAATCTAAATCTTTTATGACTAATTTAGTGGCTGACAACCTATCAGATACATTGAAGCCCAAATTGTCCAAACTTTAATAAAATAGTTTAAATGAGTTTAATCTTATATAACAGTCTACAACACATAATTAATCATATATAAACTCAATATTTGATCCAACAGATAGTGGAAATGGTAGATTTAAATGTGTAAGTGGTAGGTGCCATGGAGCCGCAACTTCCTTCGACGAAAGCTAGCTTCACATTTTTTGTGTTTGCAAGTGCAAATTCAGCAAGCCACTAAGACTCTCTCCCTCTCTCATATTTTCAAACGATTTGGTTATTTCAGGTCCAAGGACACCTTTCATCCACTTCACATGGAGAACGCTAAGCTGACAATCATTTTTCGCAATGTTTATTTAGTTATGACTTAAAAGATTATTCTAGTATGTAACGACCCAGCGCTCCAGCAATAATTGTCCGCTTTACCCAGTGCATCCTGACCAAAAACCTCACTAGAATCATGTATTTATCCCTTTCGGTGCACAGTGCATCCTTAATAGGAACCTTACCAGCACCTCTGGGCCCGTCCTACACCCGCCCAAAATGGGTGTTGCCTTTGCAACAAGCCTCACATATTTAGCTCAGGACTCCCTCCCTCACCTAGGCGATCTGGGATATCACATCCACTCCTCCTCCAGCCTGCCATGTCCTTATTGCACACACCCCCATAGAATATCAGGAGTCTGCTCTGATACCAACTGTAACGACCCGGTGCTCCAGCACATATTATTCACTTTACCTAGTTCATCCTTACCAAGAACCTGACTAGACTCATGAATTTATCCCTTCTGGCACACAATGCATCCTTAACAAGAACCTTACCAGCACCTCTGGGCCCATCCTGCACCTACCTAAAATGGGTACTACCTTTGCAACCAAGCCTCACATATTTAGCCCAGGATTTCCTCCCTCACCCAGGCGATGTGAGATATCGCATCAATCATTACAGTTGGTATCAGAGCAGAATCCATATGAGATATTGGAATGGATTGGTATGGTGGCTTATCTCATTGCATTACCACCTTCATTGACCAGAATCCACGATGTGTTTCATATGTCATCACTACGGAGATATGAATGGGATCCTTTTTATGTTTTGGCACCAGATGAGGTATAGTTGAATAAAAATATACAATATATTGAGCAACTAGTTTGTATCCTAGATAGGGGAGAGAAGCAATTAAGAAAAAAAATCATTTCCCTAGTTAAAGTACAGTATAGTCATCACTCGAAAAATAAGGCTACATGAGAGCTTGAGGATATAATGCAGTCTAAGTATCCTCATTTAATCGTCTAAATTTCGAGAATAAAACTTTTTGTATGGGGGGTGGAATGTAAGGCCCTAAAATTTTTAAAAATGTAAATTTTCACTATTGTAAAGTTTTGGTAATTTTTCTAGTGTAGCATACTCTAAAATTGAATTTTTGAGGAATTTTATTATCACAAAATTATAAAAATGGATGAAATTTCCATATTAATGTGATGATGATGAGGATATATATTAATTAATAATTAATAGGTGAAGAAAAATTAAAAATTATATGTGAAAAGCCAAAACATTGAGTTGCCGGTAATTTTTAGAAAATTTTAATTTAATCAAATTTAATTAAAAATAAATGATAACATTATGAAAATAATAGATGGAAAATTGATTTGGGCATATAATATATCAAATTGATGACTCAAATGTGTAAAAAATGATAATTTGATGTCAGTTTGAAAATTCAAGAGAGTGAATGTGCATAGAAGCGGGTGGAGCATAGACTACCAAAATAAAAAATAATATAAAAAGTATATTTTTGCAATGCTCATCCCATTTCCATCGTCCTCATCTCCTAGCCTATGCCAGCTAACATAAACCCTCTTTCCCCATCATCCTAATTTTCCATTTTAGGCAATTTTGTTTCAAGTGATCCATTACAAATATTGATTCAAGTAATTAGTAGGCTATAAGATGTATTTTCTCTTGAGATCAAGAAGTCATAGTCACCCAAACATGGTAAAATATTGCTGATGAGAGGAGCCCACCAAATGAATTTAAAAATTAAGGTAAGTGCTTAATCTCATTTAAATGGTGATGATATTTATGAAAGAATATTATGCAAAAGTAGATTTATCTTCAATGAATTTCAAACCCTAATTCAAGGGGGTTTGCTGAAAATTTTAATAGGCAATTAAGGCTTCATTAGAGGGTGAAAATTGGAGTGTGAGGGCTATGTAAATTGCTCAATTAATTAAGGTAATCAGGTAGTTGTTTTAAGTTATTTTAAGTTCAATTTGATTTCTTTGAATGATTACAATTTAGGCACTTATAATCTGAAATTTTTGTATATGAGTTACATGATTTTAAATGTGTGTTATCTGCCCCATGTAACCATAATTAATGTATTATATTAGTATGAATTAAATTACATTGAAAACAATGCAATTCAGATGAACAGTGCATTGACAAAATGCCTTACCAAGTACCCCTCTTGAGGTTGATTAAAACCTAATTTTGTGATATTATTTTGATAAAATAAAAACTTAGGGTTAAAATAGATATAAATAAATACTATCGTGTCAAATTTCATGGATAAATTCCACCGTTTGACCCCTCAAAAAAATCTGAACATTAAATACCCTGAAAATGAGATGTTAATAGCGTCCCACCTTTTGAAATTTTGCTTTATTTTTAATATTCTCGTTTTGAATTAATTTAAGATAAAATTTTTACCATAATTCTATTATATTATTTTTAATTTATGTAAAACTTTTTAGGGGTAAAAGAAATGTATAATTTTGTCTAATATTTTTTCTTTATATTTTTGCCTATTTTAATTTTAAATTGATCAATTTACATTATTTTGACCTAAAATTTGGATCAAACATTTTTCATATTATTGAGAATCTATAAAAATATTTTTAGGCTATTGGATATTTATAAACTAGTAAATAAGAATTTTATTTTAGAAATTATGTACATATATTCTACGTCCCTAGGAGTGCCGATAAATTTTAGTTTTGGCGCTTGATTGGCGTAGAGAACAGTGTAGCTCATATATGTATTTTATAATGTCTGTGGGGCTAACCTGTATCCTCCATGTGGCAAAGGAGTGGCCTAGTTGGCTAGTAGGCAGTTGTGTGGGTAGCCGGTACGGCTGGGCATTACTATTAGCCTGGATGGCCTGATTGCTATGATTAACCTGAGTAGCTTGTGTAGGCGTGTTTACGGAGAACTGGTACTCTTATGAGGTGATGAGGGCGGGGTGCCACTGGATGCAATAATATGGCTGTGTGGGCCTGGTAGGCTTCTAGCCGGGAGTACTAGGATGGACCTGACACGCTGAAGAGTGAAAGGGTAGTATTTGGGTTTGTGTGCCTCTCGAGGAGAAGTGTGTGGATGATGGTGGAGTAGTATACTGGTATAAGAGGTAATCATGGATTGACGGATAAAAAAGGGCAGTATGACGTATCGATATTTAAGCCAGTATTGACCGGTTAACTATGTATACAATGTCATTATGAGTCTGTGTATGAAGTAATTAATGAGATGTTAACATTAAAATCTTAATTAACTTGGCCACTAACTTATGACATTTTGTATATGGCGTGGCATGTTTTGCCTATTTGCATCATTGTTTACTACTCTATTTGCCGCTCTTTATTACATTATTTATAGTCATTTTTTTCTACTTACCTGCTTATTGAGTTTTGCTCAAACTCACCCTTTTATTTAAATTTTTAGCTGATAAGTTAGAGAACGGAACCCAACAGGGTGTTGGGTTTCTTGACGGGGCTAGGCTGTGACACCAGTAAAGGTTTTACTCCTTTTTATGATGTATGATAATGTATATTATTGGATGAATTTTAGATGTATATTAGACATGTATCATTACTTAGTTTTACAGCATGTCATTTTATAGCGTGGATGTATATGATTTGACAGCTGGGGTACAGTGTACCCCGATCTTAGTCTATGGGTGTTGTGGTGATGTGTGTTTTGGAGGCTACAGTTATATAATTTGTGGTAGGGCCTGGAGGTGGCCATATTATATTTGCATATTTGAGGGTATTTGTTATATAATTATTATAGTTTAGCATATTATATACAGGATAACAGTGGTAAATCAGGGGAGACTCTGCCAAAATTTCTTCTGAATTTACCACTAGTAACGCTCCAGGGAGGAGGGGCGTTACAGGTAGTATCAAAGCCTAATGCACCCAATGTGGTATAAGTGTGAAGTATGACTATCATATCATTAAGTAATGACATGCTTAGGTTGCATTAATATATTTTAGAAATATGGGGGAGCATTAGTTTAGCTTGTAAACATGAATCTTTCAGTTTGAGTCATTGAACTTGAGCAAGTATGATTATGCAAGTGTATGACTTAGAAATATAATATCATGTAGATATATAACCTAAGAATGTGATATTGTACAGTAATGATACCCAAGAGGCAAGTGGACAAGGGCAAAGCGCCCATGACGGAGGAGAAGCCACCAAGGTGAACCACTGGATCCTGATATATAGGTGTGGTGATTAGAGATGATCAGAGAGAGCAGAGCCAGCCAGCTAGAGGCAATGGCTCGAGGCCAACCTCTAATGAGGCAGAAGAAGAGGTTATTCTAGAACTAGAGGTGAGGCAGCAGTCAGAGACCATACAGGAGCCAATAGGAGCTGATGGTACAGTACTAGGAGTCGTACCAAAGTTTGTTGTCATGATGGCAATGGTAACTAACCTCACTCAAATAGTGCATGACTTTATACAGGCTCAACGGAGACCGACATATGAGCCTACTCATATTGTTGGACCCTCTAGGAGGCCGACCCGTATGCTAGAGTCAATAGTGGAAGTGGGTGAGACTTTACATATGCACCCAGGTCCAAGGCTAAACATGAAGGCCTTCTACAGTATAAAGCCTCTAGCTGGTGGAAAACGGAGAGGGTAACCTTGCTACTTGCAGGAGCTGATTTAATATAAGAAGAGTTTAGAGATAGACTCTTCCGCCATTATATACCCACTAGTGAGAGAGTAAAACAGATGATCGAGTTCATGACACTAGTGCAAGGGATGAGACCTGCAGCAAAATATGATGAGCAGTTTCGCTCCTTGGCCCGATTCATACCATGAGCCCAAGTAGACTCCGTAGAGGCAGTCCAAAAATTTCAGGAAGGTTTACGATGGAGCATCAGGCAGAATATGACCCTCTTTATGTTGACTAAATATGAGGATATCCTGGAACCAGCTAAAATAGTAGAGAGGGAAAAAGAAGAGTGCTGGGTCGTTACATGGTAAAAGACCTATGTGCATCATACAATTAGAATTATTTGAGAATGAGAGTTAATATGGACATTTTGAAGTTTTCTTTTAGCCTTTGAGATTGATAAGATGTATTTAGATTGAGATGTGATGTAGAATGTAAGGAGTCTAGTACAAGTTAGATTTAATAATGAAGCCTATTTTTGTTATTTTATAGGATTTTCATTTATAATTGTTTAAATTAGGGCTTACATGGACTGGGGTCTTTTAAAGTCTATTTATAGTTTATTATTATTATTATTATTATTATTATTATTATTATTATTATTATTATGAGAGCTCATCTTTTGTTTTTGAAAAATCCTTCTTTCTTTGATTTTAGTTGATTAAATCAACCATTTCTTTTTTTGATTCATAGATTTTTAGTTTTCCATTTTTCTTTCCTATGTCAAGTGATATTAAAGCCCGGTAGCAGTTTTTTAATCAACTTATTTGTAATAATTTTCTTTTGCAGTTTTGTAAATGATTAGCTAGGAAAGAAATGAAGGAAACGGAGAAAATTAGCCCAAGATGGTGATCATGGGAATATTGTAGAACAACCATCGACAATGTTACGATTCTAGGGCCTTCCGCAAACAGTTAAAGAACTGCATGCAAAGATATAATTGCTTGGTGGGTCTAGCAACAAAGCAGATGTCAAGCTTCCGAACAGTCATACATAACATGGAGATGATGGTGATTGTGGAATAAGGAGGAGTTGGGATTATCATGTTAAAGTAGATTTTCATGAATATAATGGAAATCTTCACATGAAGGAGTTTCTTGATTGGATGATAACAATAAAAAGATATTTTGATTTTAGAAGCCCGTGTGAGACCCGT
>JAYJMB010000011.1:493173-522361 GCA_036873735.1 Pouteria campechiana
CCCCATAAAATTGCATAAACCCTAGCAAAAAAAGTACTTTTTTAAAATGGTTAGGGGAGAGAGCTTACCATGAAATTGAATGTTATTTTCTCCTTAGTGTTGGTCCCTTATCTAATGGTAGCTTATGAATGGGTGTGCACCGTGAATTAAGCCTTTAAAAATTTTGGCCAAGTTCAATGGATAATGCTAAAATCAAATAGGAAACATCACACAACGGATTGAGATAATGATTTTATAGTGATTCGGCACTTAAACTGGTACCCACTCCACTTCCTTGAGTTAGCTTCTCTTGCTAAACTCAGGTTCTAAGCTCACCAACAAACTTACACAAGTTGGTTTACCAAGCTCACTAATGAACTTAAAAAGTTGGTTTTCCAAGCTCACCAACAAACTTATATAGATTAGTTTTTCAAGCTTACTAACAACTTATGTGAGAAAATAGTAAATAATAGTGTACAAAATGAATGCCTCTTGAAAGGTAGATTGTACGAAATTCAGCAATAAAATTACAATAAATATAGCAATAAAAACAAGAGATGTTAGACTTCGAGTGTTATTGAGATGATTACTTTGAATGCTTGTCTAAATGTAACTAAAGGGAGTTTATCTCATGGAAGAAAAGTGAGAAGCCTTTGTAAATGCTTGAGTAAATGTTTTTGATTTCTCAAAAATGTACTTCTCAAATATTTGAATCTTCCTTTTATAAGTTGAGGAAGATGTCTTACTAATTATGATTATTTTAAGCAACTGTTTGACCGTTTGAAAAAGAGAACTCAAACCTTGTCATTTTCTCCTTCTTTTGCTTAGTTTTTGTTGAGTTTTGAAATGCTATCCAACCTCAGAACTTCTAAGGTAAGTTATACAAAACTTCTGGAGCTCACCTAACTATCAGTTACCACTGTGTATTAATGGCAGAACTTCTGAATATCTTCTAAAGAACTTCTAAAGGTCTATTTTGTTTTCTAAAAAGTTCAACGGTCATATTTTTGCTTCTAAAAGACTTCTAATACTTGCATTTTGCTTCTGATTAACCTTGGCTTACAAACTTCCGATTTCACTTTTGATAACAGAAGCTATATTAGAAATAGAGTATTCTTCTTCTGATAAAATTTTGGATGCTTTTAAACTTCCTTCTGATTTTCTTTTGATAAGTTTTTGATTCAAAAACTTCTTCTTTTGATTCCTCTTGATTAATTTTTGATTGCAGAAACTACTTTCTGTAATTGCTCCTTTTGGTTCAGAGAAGCTATTAATAGGCTTCTAATAAGCTTCTGATTGCATTTGATAAACTTTTGATTGGAGAGAAACTTATTCTATGTTGCTTCTGAGAACTTTTATATTATTTTTGAAGTACAAAATAGGTTTCTAATAGCTTGCTTCTAATGAAATTCTGGATACCTTTTAACTTCCTTCTGTTTTACTTCTGAAGAATTTAAGATTGCTGCTGATAGATTTCTTATTCAGAAACATTTTCTGAACTCATCAGAAGTTTGCTTCTGATGAGCTTTTGATAAGTTTCTGTGTTTAGAAACTTCTTCTTTTGATTGCAGAAATAATTTTCTGTATTACTTTTGGTAATCCAAGAATTCTTCTATTGTGATTCTGCATAGCGTTGTAATGCTTCTGTGAATCATGACATCTTCTTCATGTATGGTCATGAAGCTAATTCCAGTGTGGAATTCATTGTGGTCATCTCCTTTTGGTGAGTGCTAGTTGATTTGTGCTTTATGTTCTTCATCCTTTTCACTTTCACTTTCATTCATCATCTTCTCTAGCATTTCCCATGCTACTAGAGCCTTGTTTTTCTTCTCAAATTTTCTGTTGGTTCCATTGTTGCTATTGTTGTTCTTTTTTTCAAAGTGAGAGTTGTACCTCTTCTTTTACTGTTCACTTTCCTTCTTGTCAAGTTCAGGGTAATCAAACTTTATTTGCCTATTCTTCCCGTTATTGTAGCACATGGGAGACTCTTCGTATTTGTCTTTTCTTATTAGGCCATTTCTCGAATTGCTGCCAAATCGCTTATTTTTAACATGGACTTGAATCTTCATGTGATCATTGCCATGTTCCCATCATTGTCTCCACTTGTTGATGATTCACTCTGGCAGTTATCAGCTTTTGATTCATCTCTAAGGTTGATTGTCTTCTTGCCCTTGGGAACTTCTACATCTTTTTATTTTATCAATATTTCATGGGTCATGAGACAACCATGAGCTCTTCTAAGCTCATTGTGTCTAGGTTATTTGCTTCTTGGATAACTGTAACCTTAGGCATCCATTGCTTTGATAGTGATCTTAGTATCTTCTTCACCATCTTGGGATATTTATACTTATCTCCTAGATTCTTTAGCCCATTTGTAATCTTTTGGAACCTTCCAAACATGTCTGATATTGACTTTGTCTCTTTTATGTTGAAAAATTCATATTCCTGCACAAGAAGATTTATTTTAGTCTCTTTCACTTGATTTTTTCTTTCATATGCAACTTCCAGTTTGTTCCAAATTTCCTTGGCATTATCATAAGAGGAAATCTTATCAAACTCAGAAGGTGTAAGGGCATAGTAAAGGTAGTTCTTTGCCTTGCATCTTTTTCAACTGCTTGAATGTCCTTAGCGGTATATGCATCTTATTTATTTTTCATAGTTGATAATTTGCACCAATCAAAAAATTTCATCCTCATCTTCCAGTACTCATAGTTTGTATCATCAAATAATGGGGGTTTGGAAGTGGATTGACCCTCAGTAGAAGTGTTGTGGAAATAGTTGACCATTGGGATCTCTTCATAGGTTATATAAACTGGCATGTAAAAAATAACAAGTGAAGTCCGCTTTGATACCAATTGTTGGTCCCTTATTTAATGGTGGCTCGGGGGGGAGGTGAGAAGTGTTGAATTAAGATATTAAAAAATTTGGCTAAGTTCAATCGATAATGCTGAAATAAAATAGGAAAGATCATATAACCGTAACTACCCGGCGCTCCAGCACATATTGTTCGCTTTGCTTAGTGCATCCTTACCAGGAACCTCACTAGACTCATGGATTTATCCCTTCCGGCGCAAAGTGCATCCTTAACAGGAACCTCACCAGCACCTCCGGGCCCGTCCTGCATCCGAGCAAAACGGGTGCTACCTTTGCAACCAAGCCCCACATATTTAGCCTAGGACTCCCTCACTCACCCAGGTGATGTGGGATATCATATCCACCCCTTCTTAGGGCTGCCATGTCCTCATGGCACACAACCCTGCAGACTGTTAGGAGTCGACTCTGATACCAACTATAACAACCCAGCGCTCTAGCACATATTGTCCGCTTTGCCTAGTGCATTATTACTAGGAACCTTACTAGACTCACAGATTTGTCCCTTCTAGTGCACAGTGCATCCTTAACAGGAACCTCACCAGCACCTCCAGGCTCGTCCTACACCCGCCCCAAATGGGTATTACCTTTGTAACCAAGCCTCAATATTTAGCCCAGGACTCCCTCCCTCACCCAGGTGATGTGCGATATCACAACAACATACTGAGATAATGATTTTATAGTCGTTTCGGCCCTTAACCTAGTACCTACTCTACTTCTCTAAGTTAGTCTCTCTTGCTTAACTCAGGTTCCACTAACACTTGTTAGTTTTTCAAGCTCACTAACAAACTTACAACGAAATCCTTCAATGAAAATACAATAAACATAGCAGTAAAAACAAGAGATGTTAGACTCTGAGTGTTGTTGAGATGATAACTTTGAATGCTTGTCTAAGCGAAAGCTTATCTCATGGGAGAAAAGTGGGAAGCTTTTGTAAATGCTTGAGCAAATATTTTTGATTTCTTAAAAACATATTTCTCAAATGTTTGAATCTTCCTTTTATAAGCTAAGGAAGGTGTCTTGCTGATTATGATTATTTTAAGTAACTTTTTGACCATTTGAAAAAGAGAACTCAAATTCTTGTCGTTTTCTCCTTCTTTTTCTTAGTTTTTGTTAAGTTTTGAAATGCCATTCATCCTTAGAACTTTTAAGGTAAGTTATATAGAACTTTTGGAGCTCACCTACTTCGGTTACCATTGTGTATTAATCGCAGAACTTCTGAAGGTCGATTTTATTTTCTTACAAGTTTACTGGTCATATTTTTGCTTCTGAAAGACTTCTGATACTTGCGTTTTGCTTCCGATTAACCTTGGCTTACAAAATTTTGATTTTGCTTCTGATAATAGAAGTTGTATTAGAAATAGAGTATTCTTCTTCTGATAAAATTCTGGATGCTTTTAAACTTCCTTTTGATTTTCTTTTAAAGGCTTTGAGAATGCTTCTTGTTGGTCCCTTATGCAATGGTAGCTCAAGAGGGGGAGGGGGAGGGGGGTTGAATTGAGCTTTTAAAACTTTTGGCCAAATCAAATGATTATGGTGCTGAATGAATAAGTAAAACAGATTGCACAATACACAACACAAGATTTTTATAGTGGTTCAGCCCTTCCTGGGTTCCTACACTTCTCTGAGTCAATCTTCTCTACTGAACTCAAGTTCCACTAATACTTTGATCAACCTAATCAAATATACATTGGTTTTACAATAAGCTCACAAGCCAACTTACTGATTTTCCAAGCTAACCAGAAACTTTCACAACTTGTTGGTTTTCAAAGCTCACCAATAAATGAACACTCTTTCAGAAAGTTTTCTACTTGCTTATCTCAATACATAAATACCAAGCACTCTACTTACGTTGCCAAACACTAAAGTAAAGTGTACAGATTAATGCCTCTTACTTAGGCAGACTTGTACACAAATTCAAAATTTTGAGTAAATGAATAAGCAATAAGAGTGAAAGATTTAAACTCCTTGATTGAGAAGAGATTTGAACTTTGAGAGCTCTGACTGAGTTGTATCCGTTGGGGTTGAACTTTTGAAGGAAGATTTTGAATGCTCTTCATGTAATTAGCAATGTTCGAATGATATTCAATTAGTTTTTTTTTTTTACTTTTGAATCTCTCTTTTATAGGTTTAGAGAGATTTTTCACATTCAAACATTCAAAAATGCTTTTCTTTACCTTATCTTTTGTTTGACGTCTGACTTTGCTGCAATTTGGTATCGGTCTGTTACTTTTTTTGTTGACTTTTCTAAACATTCACTTTCATATTAAGTGTTTCGAAGGGACGAGTGAATAGATGGTGTTTATATTGATTTCAGATAATCTTAATTGTTTTTTTCAGATTCTCCAAAGTGATTAAAATCCTTTTTAGTTGCAACAGGTCTTTGTAGAGATAATTTTGAAGTTTTTGTATTTTTAATGTCTTCAGAAAAGTGATTTGAAGTTTTGAAAAATATCTCCAAAGTATAACTCAAAGTTTTCTAAAGCAACTTAAAGTTCTCTAAAGTGTGCCTCAAGGTTCTCTGAAGCATGCCTCAAATTTCTCTCAAGCGACTTAAAGTTCTTTGAAGTGTATCTATTTACTTCAAAGCTTGTCCTATTGTTTCCAAAGCATACCATGACATCTCAGAAGCATACTTGACACTTCCGAAGCTTTTCTTGATTATCTCTGAAGCACACTGTAACATCTTCAAAGCTTTGAAGAAGAACTCTGAAGTGCACTATGATTGATTTGAAGCTTTTTCAATATTCTCTGAAGCTTTTTCAGTCTTTTCTGAAGCTCTATCAATCTTCTATGAAGCTTTCTAATTTTCTCTGAAACATACTTGTAACTTCTCCGAAGTGTTTAATTTTACTCTGAAGCTTGCTGTGAAGATTTTGACACTTTTTCAATGTTCTCCGAAGTATGTTGTAATGTCTCTGAAATATTTTGTGAAGACTCTGATGCTTTTTCAATGTTTTCCAAAGCATCCCTAAACATCTCCAAAGCATTCCCGAACATCTCCGAAGTTCGTTATAACTGCTCCAAAGCATTTCAAACCGCTCCAAAGCATGTTTGAAAAAGACTCCAAATTTGCTCCTATTTTCTCTGAAGAGTGTCTTCAATATTTCACAATTTCTGTTTTATTGATTTAAGTATATATGTAATTCATATACCTATTTTTAATAAGCATTTTTTTATTTCTTCCTTTTATCATTAATATTTCTACATCATTCTTGAAAATAGATTGTTAGTGTATTAATGTTTCACTTATATTTTTGCTCATCATCAAAACACACATGAAGAATGTTCATCATCAAAATCAAGCTAATAATGTGCTCAACACTTCTGATAGGTTTATGATTCAAAAACTTCTTCTTTTGATTCCTCTTGATTAATTTTTGATTGCAGAAACCATTTTCTATAATTCTTCCTTTTGGTTCTGAGAAGTTGTTGATAGGCTTCTGATAAGCTTCTAATTGTATTTGATAAACTTCTGATTGGAGAGAAACTTATTCTACATTGCTTCTAAGAACTTTTGTATTATTTCTAAAGATTGAAATCAATTTCTAATAGCCTACGTCTAATGAAATTCTGGATACCTTTAACATCCTTCTGTTTTACTTTTGAAGACTTTAAGATTGCTTCTAATAGATTTCTAATTTAGAAACATTTTTAAACTCATCAGAAGTTTGCTTCTGATGAACTTCTGAAAAGTTTGTGTTCAGAAACTTCTTCTTTTGATTGCAGAAATCATTTTCTATATTACTTCTGGTAATCTAAGAATTTTTCTATTATGAATCTGCATAGCATTGTAATGCTTCTATGCTGACCAGAGCTTATTCAAAACTTCTGTGTTAATAATTGCAAAAGTTCTAAGTTACGTGCATAGAAGTGAATTTTATTTCTGTGGTGCTTAGGGTCGAGGATTAGAAGTTTTATCGAACTTCTTTGCAACTGAAAATGTTCTTAGCTACTTCTTATTGTAGAAACTTCTTCTGCATTTGCTTCTGTTTAGTTTTGCATAACTTTTGAGTAATTTTTGAACAATAACTTGTGAACTTCTAATTTCAGGAACACCATTCTTCTTAGGCCGTCTTACTTCTGAGGTGATTTTGGAGAGCTTCTAAACTACCTCTGAAGTGTGAGTTTGCCTCGGATTTAATCCTAAATCCTATGCCTTATTTTTGAAGAGGTTCTGATTTATCTTTTAATGTGCTTCTAACATGCTTCTGAGTTCTTCTAGGATGCTTCTGATAACTTTTGACGGTGCTAAGAAATTCTTAATGATTGAGTTTCTAAGTGCTTCTGACATGCTTCTGAGTTCTTCTGAGATGCTTCTGATAACCTTTGAAATGCTTCTTTGTTTTTATGTGTTTTCTGTGAAATGCTTCTACACATTTTCTGAAATGCTTCTAATCTTGCATTTTTGAAATAGTCTTGAGCTTGCATTTTTGAAATGGTCTTGAGCTTGCATTTCTGAAATACTTCTTAGCATTGTACGTTGCTTCTTATCTTCATGCCTTGACTTCTGAATTACTTCCTTTAAAGGCTTAATGTGATAAGATTTAAACTTGATAAAATTGATGTTTATAACATGTTGTTACTTTCCTTAATGAATTAACACTGCAACACTTAGATAGTAGTCAGTTAGTAGCTTAACTCTTCACTCATGTATTTGTTCATCATCAAAACTTAACTGCTCAATTATATTCATCATCAAAATCAAGTAGGAGGATTAACTCAACATTCTCCCCTTTTTGATGATGACAAAATATTTGAGTGATGGACATTTCATAAAATATGCAATGGAAAAAATTTAAAGTGTCTACATGCATATTTAATAAATGCATGTCTAATATGCTGTGCTTTTACTAACTTATTGTGGCTCCCCCTGAATAGGTGCACTAAGTTCTTCTAGTATTTCTCCCCTTAATTTTTCTACTATGATATTACTCCCTAAATTATTCTGAAATTTATCTTAGTTTCCCATTAATCACTGTAATATTTCTCCCCCTTTTTGTCATAATAAAAAGGCTAAAGGGAATGATTAAACATTTATAGTTCTAAGGAGTTTGATACCAGTTTAATACGTGTGTGTGTGGGTGTCAGAAGTTCTGAGTGACTAACGTTAGAAGTTCTGAGGGAGTGAAAGACTGTGTTTTTCGAGTTGCTTAGAGGAAATGCATGTGTCCGAATTTCTGAGGGAGGCCTTCAAAAGTTTTGAGAAAAGAAAATGTTTTCAAGTACAGAAATAACACTATCAAGCTTAAAATAAATTATGTACATGCATAATTCTAATCATCATAATCATGTAATTATTAAAATTTTAAAGTAATTAGATTATGCAATATGCACTCTATGTAAATGAATCTAATATGCCTAGTTTCCTTCTAATTTTACAAAATTTGTCCTTTAGAAGTGTTTTGTAAAAATATCTGTGAACTAATCTTCAATTGGTACAAATTCTAAGCAGACATCATGATTTTAAATATGACCTCTAATAAAATGATGCCTAGTCTCTATATGCTTAGTTCTGGAATGTAAAACTGGATTTTTTATCAGACTTATGGCACTGGTATTGTCACATCTGATAGGTGTTTCTGTGTATTTCAAACCAAAATTATCTAATTATTGTTTCATCCATGGAATCTGATCACAACAACTACCTATGGCTACATATTTAGCCTCAGCAGTTGATAATGTAATAGATGTTTTTTCCTTGGAGAACTATGATATAATCATGCTTCCAAGAAACTGACAAGTTCCTTAAGTACTCTTTCTATCTACTTTATATCTAGCAAAGTCTACATCTGAGTACCCAATCAATTCAAAATCTAAACCTTTAGGATATCACAAACCAAGGTTTGGAGTGTCTAAAGGTATCTAAATATTCTTTTTACAGCAATGAGATGTGACTCTCTAGGATCTAACCGGAATCTAGCACACATGTAGACACTAAAAATTATGTCTGGCCTACTGGCAGTCAAATATAATAGAAATCCTATCATGCTCCTATAAAGTTTATGATAAACAGATTTACCTATTTCATCCTTATCCATCTTTATTGATGTGCTTATTAGTGTTCCATATCTTTTGCTATCTTTAATATTGAATTTTTTCAGCATTTCTTTTATACATTTTTCTAGGTGGATGAAGATTCGTTCTTTCATCTGCTTGACTTGCAGTCTCAAAAGTATGTTAAGTTCTCCCATCAAGCTCATTTCAAATTCGCCCTGCATCATCTTGGAGAATTCTTGGTAAAGATTTTTATTAGTTACACTAAATATTATATCATCACTATAAATCTGAACTATAAGGATATCATTCATAGCATGCTTAATGAAGAGAGTGGCATCAAATTTACCCTTTGATAGACCTTTCTCAATTAGCAATTTGTTTAATCTCTCGTACCATGCTCTAGGAGCCTGTTTCAAACCATAGAGAGCTTTCTTGAGTCTGAAGATATGATTTGGACTATGGGGATCTTCAGACCCAGGGGGTTGTTCCACATAAACCTCTTCATTAATAAATCCATTTAAGGATTTACTCTTTACATCCATCTAATATAAATTGAAATTCATATACGATGCAAATGCAAGAAGCATTCTAATGACTTCAATCTTTGTAACAGGGGCATATGACTCTTCGAAATCAATACCTTCCTCTTGATAGTACCCCTTTGCTACTAATTTTGTCTTATTTCTTACTACAATTCCTTATTCATCCATTTTGTTCCTAAAGACCCATTTAGTTCCTATAACATACTAGTGGTCTGGTCTTGGAAAAATAGTCCACACATCATTTCTTTTAAATTGGTCCAATTCTTCTTGCATAGCTAAAATCCATTTTTCATCTTCCAAAGCTTGGCATATGCAAGTTGGATTAAGTTGAGAAATAAAAGAAAAATTGTCATATATTTGGTGATAAGATGATCTAGTTCTAACTCTATCGTACACATCATCAATTATCTGGTTTTCAAGATGAGCATGCATGAACCTCTAATCTTTAGGAAGAGATGAGTTACCTTCCCCATTTACCTCTATTGTAGATGGTCTAGCTTCATCCATTAATGTCTCTGATTGTGGAGCTTCATCTTGTTTATCTTGTAAATTTAGTTTCTCAACATTCGTTGTGAGGTTTTTTGACTTATCATCAAAATCACTAGTTCTTTTCATAGAGTCAGTATATTCATCAAATTTAATATGAATAGATTCTTTTATAGTCTTAAGTCTTAAGTTGTACACTATAAATTCCTTGCTAACAATGGAATAACCAAGGAATATTCCTTCATTAAATTTGTTATCAAATTTTTTAAGGTTTTCTTTGTCATTGTTAAGAATGAAAATTAACAACCAAAAGTATGGAAATATGAAATATTTGGCTTCTTGCTATAGAGCAATTCAAATGGAGTCTTGTTGAGTATGGGTTTAGTAAAAATTCTGTTGATGATGTCGCATGCTATGTTCATTAGTTTAGCCCAAAAGTATTAAGGCAGATTGTATTCACTCAACATAGTACTTGCCATTTCTTATAAGGATCTATTTTTTCTCTCATCTACTCCATTTTGCTGGGGTATTCCTGGTGCAGAAAAAGTTTGAAGGATTCTATTATTTTCATAGAAATCTGTGAACCTATAGTTTTCAAACTCTTCACCATGATCACTCCTTATGGTAATAATATGGCAAATTTGTTCATTCTGTATACATTTGGTAAATATTTTAAAGAATGAAAAATCTTTATTTTTAGATACTAGAAACATTACCTAGGTGAATCTACTATAGTCTTCCACAATAACATATGCATAATCTTTTCCTCCTAGACTTCTAGTTCTTGTTGGTCCAACTAAATTCATATATAGCAATTGAAGAGGTTTTGTTGTGTATACTTCTTTATTGGATTTGAATGATTCCTTAACTTGCTTACCTTTGAAGCAAGCATAACAATAGGATCCTTATTGTATAATCTTTCAATCAGTTTCTTGTTGACATTTTCTAGTCTTCTGTGCCACAACATGGATTTATTACCATTAGTAACAAGACATTTAGCTTGGATATCAGAAAGCTCAACCAAATATACATTTTCATACCTTCTACCAAGTACAATAACTAAATGAGACTTATCTAGAATTGAACAAAATTGAGATTCAAAAATAACTTTATAGCCTTTGTCACAAAAATGACTGACACTAAGAAGAATGTGTTTCAATCCTTCTACAAGAAATACATCTGAAATTATTGTAAATGATGTTTGGCCGATCTTACCAATCCCAACCACTATACCTTTTCCATTATCTCCAAAGGTCACTATCCCACCAGATTTTGTTTTCAGCTTTGCAAACAGTTCTTTATTTCCTATCATGTGCCTTAAGTAACTAGTATCGATATACCATGTGCTGCTCCTTGTGGCTCTCAAGCACATCTACATAGAAAAGATTAAGTTTTAACTTTTGGTACCCATTCGACATTGGGTCCAAGTAGGTTAGTGGCAGAAAACTTTGGTACCCATCTCTTCTTGGGTGCCACTAATCTAGCTAATGGAGATTGAGTTTCTTTTACTATATATGCAACTTCCTTTGGAATGTAGATCATGGTCGGTTTAGGTCCTTATTTTCTTCCAGAAACATTACTTTGTTTCCTATTTTGCTATTGTCCACCTTTCCTTTTAGGTTTCATTCTCATAAGGTGGAAGTCAAAGTCTTTTTCAGGGCATTGTTTTTAGCCTTGATTTGCTCAAGTGCATTGATGGTGACTTGATTATTCTTGAGCATGGAGTTTTCCTCCTTTAATTTTGAGCATTCAATGTTAATTTTCTTTAACTCCTTTTTAGTCTCCTTGTACTTGTTTTTAACAATCATGAAGTTTGAATGTAGTTCATCTAACATCTCCTCATGATTAGTTTCAGTATTAGAGGTTACCTCTTCTTCATGTATAGTCATGAAGTTAATTCTAGTGTGGAATTCATTGTGGTCATCTCCTTTTAGTGAGTGCTGACTGATTTATACTTCATGTTCTTCATCCTCTTCAGTTTCACTTCCATTCATCATGTTCTCTAGCATTTCCCATGCTACTAGAACCTTCTTTTTCTTCTCAATTTTTTTATTGGTTCCATTGATGCTATTGTTATTCTTTTTCTCAAAGTAAGAGTTGTATCTCTTCTTTTACTAATCGCTTTGCTTCTTGTGAGGTTCAGGGCAATCAAACTTCATATGCCTAGTTGTCCCATAATTATTACACGTGGAAGACTCTTTGTATTTATCTTTTCTTCTTGGGTCATTTCTTGAACTACTCCCAAATCACTTCTTCTTTAACATGGACTTGAATCTTTGTGTGATCATTGCCATGTTCTCATCATCATCTCCACTTGTTGATGCTTCAGTCTGAGAGTTATCAGCTTGATTCAGCTCAAAAGGCGATTGTCTTCTTGCTTTTGGGATCTTCTACATCTTTCTATTTTATCAATACTTCATGGGTCATGAGAGAACCCATGAGCTCTTCTAAGCTCATTGTGTCTAGGTTTTTTGCTTCCTGGATAGCTGTAACCTTAAGCATCCATTGCTTTGATAGTGATCTTAGTATCTTCTTCACCATCTTGGGTTGTTCATACTTCTCTTCTATATTCTTTAGCCCATTTGTAATCTCTTGGAACCTTCCAAACATGTCTGATATTGACTCTATCTCTTTCATGCTAAAAGATTCATATTCCTACACAAGAAGATTTATCTTAGTCTCTTTCACTTGATTTGTTCCTTCGTATGTAACTTTCAGTTTGTCTTAGATTTCGTTGGCATTATCACAAGAGGAAATATTGTCAAACTCAAAAGGTGTAAGGGCATAGTAAAGTCAATTTTTTGCCTTGGCATCTTTTTCAACTGCTTGACTGTCCTCAACCGTATATTCTTCTTCTTTATTTAGGACAATCATTTCATCTTTGATTTTTCGCAGTTGATAATCTGCACTAATCAATTATTTTTTTATCCTCATCTTCCAGTACCCATAGTTTATGCCATCAAATAATGGGGGTTTGGAAGTAGATTGACCCTTAGCAGAAGTGTTATGGAAATAGTTGACCATTGGGTGAAGTCCATGTTTAATACCAATTGTTGGTCCCTTATCTAATAGTGGCTTGGGGGGGGGGGGGGATAGTGTTGAAAAAAAAATAAGAAAGATCACCCAGCACTAGCAATGAAAATACAATAAATATAGCAATAAAAAGTGTTATTGAGATGATGGCTTTGAATGCTTGTCTGAATGTAGCTCAAGGAGTTTATCTCATGGAAGAAAAGTGGGAAGCCTTTGTAAATGCTTGAGCAAATGTTTCTGATTTCTCAAAAATATACTTCTCAAATGTTTGAATCTTCCTTTTATAAGTTGAGGAAGATGTCTTGCTGATTATGATTATTTTAAGCAATTTTTTGACCATTTGAAAAAGAGAACTCGAACTCTTATCATTTTCTCCTTCTTTTGCTCAGTTTTTATCGAGTTTTGAAATTTTGTCCATCCTCAGAACTTTTGAGGTAAGTTATATAGAACTTTTGGAGCTCACCTACCTGTCAGTTACCATTGTGTATTAATGGTAGAACTTCTGAAGGTCTATTTTGTTTTCAGACAAGTTCAACAACCATATTTTGGCTTTTGAAAGACTTTTGATACTTGCATTTTGCTTCTGATTAACCTTGGCTTGCAAACTTCTGATTTTACTTCTGATAATAGAAGCTATATTAGAAATAGAGTATTCTTCTTCTGATAAAATTTTGGATGCTTTTAAACTTCCTTCTGATTTTCTTCTAAAGGCTTTGAGAATGCTTTTGATAAGTTTCAAATCTAGAAACTTCTTCTTCTGATTCCTCTTGATTAATTTTTGATTGTAGATACCATTTTCTACAATTCTTGTATTTGGTACTAAGAAGCTGTTAATAGCTTCTGATAATATTCTAATTGCATTTGATAAACTTCTGATTGGTGAGAAACTTATTCTACATTGCTTTCAAGAACTTCTATATTATTTTTAAAGTTTGAAATCAGTTTCTAATACTTGCTTCTGATGAAATTCTGGATACCTTTTAACTTCCTTCTGTTTTAATTCTGAAGACTTTAAGATTACTTCTGATAGATTTCTCATTCAGAAACATTTTCTGAACTCATCAGAAGCTTCTGATGAGCTTCTGATAAGTTTCTGTGTTCAGAAACTTCTTCTTTTGATTGTAGAAATCATTTTCTGTATTACTTTTGGTAATCCAAGAATTCTTCTATTGTGATTTTGCATAGCGTTGTAATGCTTTTGTGAATTGTGACATCTTTTCTGAGCTTATTTCTGATGATCGTAATCTTCATGCCTTGCATTTCTAAAAATACTTTTGATAACTTCTAAGCACATTTGAGCTTCTTTTGATGTTGCCTCATTTTTGTTCTAGGTTGCTTCTATTTGATGTGACATTACTTCTGCATTGCTTCTATGCAGAACAGAAGTTCAACAAAACTTTTGTATTAATGTTTTAAGAAGTTCTAAGGTATGTATGCAAAAGTTTTGTGCTGACTAGAGCTTATTTAGAACTTCTATGTTAATAATCGAAGAAGTTTTGAGTTATGTGTACAGAAGTGAATTTTGTTTCTGTGGTGGTCAGGCTCGAGGGTTAGAAGTTTTGCAGAACTTTTGTGTGAGTGAAAACATTCTAAGCTACTTCTTGTTGCAGAAACTTCTTCTGCATTTGCTTATGTTTGGTTCTACGTAACTTCTGAGTAATTTCTGAATGATGACTTATGAACTTCTAATTTCAAAAACACCATTCTTCTTAAGCTATCTTACCTTTGAGGTGATTCTAGAGAGCATCTGAACTATCTCTGAGGTGCGAATTTGCCTTGGATTTAATCCTAAATCCTACGCCTTGTTTCTGAAGAGGTTTTGATTTATCTTCTGATGTGCTTCTGACGTGCTTCTGACATGCTTTTGAGTTCTTCTAGGATGCTTCTAATAACTTCTGAGGGTTCTAAGAAATTCTTAATGAGTGAGTTTCTGAGTGCAAAAACATCTTCTGAGTGCTTCTGACATGCTTCTGAGTTCTTCTGAGATGCGTCTGATAACCTCTGAAATGCTTCTTTACATTATGTGTTTTTTGTAAAATGCTTCTACACATTTTTTGAAATGCTTCTAATCTTGTATTTTTGAAATAGTCTTGATATTTGTATTTCTAAAATGGTCTTGAGCTTACATTTCTGAAATGGTCTTGAGGTTGCATTTCTGAAATGCTTCTTAGCATTGTGTGTTGCTTCTTATATGCCTTGGATTTTGAATTACTTCTTTTGAAGGCTTAATGTGATAAGCTTTAAACTTGATAAAATTGATGTTTATAACATGTAGTTACTTTCTTTATGAATTAACACTGCAACACTTGGAAAGTTTATTAGCTTAATTCTTCATTCATGTGTTTGTTCATCATCAAAACTTAACTGCTTAATTACATTCATGATCAAAATTAAGCTAAGTAGAGGTTTAGACTCAACACTTAGAAACTCAAATTCACTTTACATCTTCTAGCTCTCTCCACAACTCGCAGCAAAGTGCAGCTTCCTTAAGGAAAACATATTTTTTCTCCTCATCTCTTCCAAAGGGGTAAGGTTTTGAGCACAATCCATGTGTGAGAGGTACACACCTAAAGGGAAATTTTCCAACTAAAATAACACGTGTAGAAAGGGGAGGGGGGCGACATGAGGGCTATAATGAAGGTTTGGGTGTGACTGGGATGGGTTAGGTGTGGAATGAAGATGGTGGAGCATTTTATCTCTACTTCACTTGTGTGCTCCCGTAGTGCACATCCAAACCAACACATGCAACCACCATTTCTCCATAATTTCATCAATTAAATATTATTTATATATCCTTTAATCATCCCTTTCAAAAGTATATTCGATTGCATAAATAATTCCTTCATAATTATGATTAATTCATGTGTAGAATTATCCCTTTCATAAATACATTGGATTTCCTAAAAAATTCCCTTGTAGTTATAATTGATTTATGTGCATATCATCCCAAAATAATTACCTAGAAAGAATTTTCTTACTTTAACACCCGAGGGTGTTAACCGAACATCCCTTTAAATCAAAATATCAAGTTATACACGTCTGCCACATTTCCTTGGACATCCCATTGAATCCAAATATCAAGTTATGCACATCTTCCTGTTGGAACACGTTCACGCTATTCTACCCATGCCAGAATTTTTCAAACTCCTCATACATTGCCCATGTTCATTGCTACAAGAATTTTTCAAACTGCCACATTTTGCTTAGAAACAATATGCATGTCTTGACTAGGTTTAAAAAAATTTAGAAAATTTCAACATCCCCCCTTTCAAAATTTTAATAATTTCATATAATATAAGGAAATCTCATACATAATAAAGGTGTCTTTTGGACTTGAACTTTTAGTAAAATTAAGTTAGGATTTGCCAAGGTGTACAGTGGCCAAGGCCTTGATCTATCAACCCCATTTAACAAATTAGATATACTTCATATATAAGATTTCAAATTTCATCAAGTGTTCATCATGCCAAGATGTTTTGGCCATGTGTCAGTATACCAGTTTCATGAGCACCTTAGAGCAAACCCACACATTCTGAAAATAGAAGCGGTCATACTTCCACTCATATAGGTGGATCTATTTAGAGTACCCTGTAACTAAATACCCCAACATAATAGTTTTAGATTCATTAAGAGCATAAAACACTCAACCTCATTTTCAATGTTACAGAATCCAAGCACTACCTAAGGGATATAAATAAATAAATATATACCATGCTTGCAAGTCACTAATTAACATACTTTGGTCATTGAACTCTTGACTTGTGTTACAAGCCTAAAGTTGAGTTTTGTTATTAGGGCTTATATAAAGGGTTGTAGTCCCATCCCTCTAATTATTTTTCAAACCACATCTCTTGTAAGGCCTTTGGTAAGTGAGTTTGCCAAATTTTGACTTGATCTAATAAAGTAGCCACTCCATCTTGGAGTAATTGCCTTACATAATTATGTCTAAATATAATATGTTTGGACTTAACAGTATAAGTTTTAGTGTATGCTCTCAACAAAGTTGCTTCATCTTCATAATGTAAATAAATAGGAGGCATTGGCTTAGGCTAAATTGGAATTTCAAGTAATAAATTTTTAAGTCGCCCTACCTCTTTTCCAGCTGCAGCTAAAGCAAGAAATTCTAACTCCATGGTAAAGTGAGTAGTGCAAGTTTGCTTTTTAAAAACCCATGAAATAACGACTCCTCCAAGGGTAAAAATCTAACCACTAGTAGATATAGATTCTAATCTATTAAAAATCCAGCTAGCATCACTATATCCTTCCAATACAATGGATTCACCATTGAAATGCAATCCATAGTTGATGGTTAAAATTTTACTTCCGTGCAAGTGCACAAGTCTATAGCAGTAAGCATGCAAGTATAAGGGTCATCCCACATTGAATCGTGTAAGTCTAGTTACTAAAATAAAAACTATTCTAAATTATAAGATAAAGTGAAGTTAAGCAAATCATAGTATAAGATTGAATACTATAATAGAAATAGTGAGTAATGTGATGAGATTTCATAGGTTGCAAGAGTCTAGGTATCTGATTTCACCACTCACTGATATTCTATGTTGGTGGGATATTGGATTTAATTCATTATCTTGGGTTCCTTCTATCTAATATATGATTATTACTGTTACATGTGCAGGTTTAAATCAAGTGTTGTCATCTTTCCAATTACCTATGGTGTGTAATATAATTGAGGTGATAACTCATTAAGATCAAAAGAACTTTAATGAACCAAATAGATTGGTTTAGCATAAGGTGTGTACCATAACCATGTATCTATTGATTCAAGAGAGCTCATACATGGTTTAGCATAAGGTGTGTACCATAACCATCTATCTATTGATTCAAGAGAGCTCATACATGGTTTAGCATAAGGTGTATACTATAACCATGTTCTCAAAAAATAAGTTTAATTCATAAAATTGGTGATTAGGCAATTAGATAAATCAAATTACTACATTAAATAATGAATAAAACAAGATATAACTAAATTGATAAGCTAAAAATCCTTTTTTCACATAGAATAATCATGAGGGCTACAACTTGACCTTATAAAAAGAAAATTAGCTCATAATAAAAAAAGAAAGAAAACTCTCTGGAATATGCATGTTTGCAGAACTCAAAATCTCTCTTGCTTCCTTGTAGAATTTCTCTCAAAGAAATTCTCTGTGCTGAACTTTATCTCTCTCCAATTATTCCCCCATCTCTGCTCTAGACATGTCTCTAAATAATCCAAGTAATAGGGTTTTAGTAAACTTCTCAATGAACTACAATATCTTTACGCATAGGGATCCTCTTCTAATTAACTCAGTCTTTTCATATGAAAAGATAGACTCCTAAAAGTTGCAGTGCATAAAAATAGGAGTTCTATAATAAACTGAGTTGATGCATGTCTTGGGTTTTAAAGATTGCATCACTTCTTGCACCTAAAAATTAGCTTCCCATAATAACTTTACAATCCACAGGTCTCAGATTCTAAAGATTACAACAAAAGAAACTCTTCACAGAGAAATCCGCTTCCAAATAAAACTCAAATAACTATAAATCTTGGGCATTGTGGCACCCACCTCTGAAACCACTATGAACTATATTGTTGATTTAAATTGCTTTATGAAATGAACTTCTGAAGCTTGATTTCTGCCTTTGAATGCTCCTCTGAAAGCCTTTATAGGTGCTGAAAGTGCTTTTGAATTCTAAATTGTAATTTCAGAATTTTTCTTCTTTTGCATAGGTTTAGCACATCTAAAGATGTACTTTAGACCATTTAAAGCTCAAGATGAAGAGTTTAACATCTATTTTTGAAGGTTTGAAGTGTTTTCGCACATCTGAAGTTATTATTTCAGCACATCTAAAGCTGTTTTGCATTAATTGAGATGTTGTCAGCAGGTTTGAAATCCTCTTTCACATGTTTGAAACATGTTAGCACCATCTGAGACACCTTTAGACCTTTTGAAGTTATTATTTCAGATGGTTTGAAGTAACATAATGGCTTTCGCAGTTACACATCTGAAGTGTCTTCAAAACATCTGAAGTTGCTTTCTCTAGACACAGTCTTTATATTTTGCCCATAAATTCCTCATATAATAACAAAATTATGTGATTCTTAATTCTTGGGATAGATAATTTGAAGCTATACAACTTTTATGTTGAACACTTTTTCTGAATCAACCTCCATCTGCGCTAAAATTTTCCTTAAACGAACGACATTTAATGGTTTTTACCTTTTAAATGGTCTGAAGCTTTGGAGATAATTGCAGTTTGGTCATAAATTTCTCATCCTAACTTAGAATTATATGATTCTTGATGATTTGAAAATATAAGAATAAGAGATACAACTTTCATATTGAAAACTTTTTTCAAATTTGATATGAACCATGCCAACTTTGTGACGAAACCCATACAAGAATGTTCCCTGATCATCTCTCTAAGAAGGATTGGAATGGAACCATGACTTCTTGCCTATATTGAAGCAAGAACCTTTGTATGTGATGCTGCCACAATTACTTGTGGAAAGGCTGATTCAGAAATCAAAGGTTTGAATGCCATGGAAATCCGATAAGTTTAAAGAGTTCTAAAAGAACCAAAGAGAATACTCTCACTTTTCTAAATAACAATGTTCTATCTTTTTTATTCCTTGAAAATGCCTAATATAAGCTTGACACTTAACAAAATCAAACATATTAAATCCCCTATTTTTAGCCTTACATGCATCATGTAAGCCTTATAATTAGCTTTGAAAAGGAAATAAGCATGTATTGTTTTATTCAAATATGGAAACTAGAAAAATTGAAGATAAATGGTTGAGTTGTTGTGCCACTTATAGCTTTAAATTGGAAAAATATCCGAATGAGGAGAATAAATTGAATCAGCTCCAACTTATGCCTAATTGCTTGAGAATTTCTTTTGAATTATTCCAAGGCTTGAATTATGGAATTCCAGCCTTGAGTAACACGTTCGACATCTTTTATAGGCCTCCATGAGTTTGCTTGATCCCATATTGCTTAAATCAGGCCGTTAAGTGCTTGTTTCAACTTCTTTGCATGAGCTCTTGTAATCGACCCAATGGGAATTTGAATTAGATTTGAAAATGCCTCAATCCACATGCATAAACCTGTGCTAGTGCTATCCTTGCCCCCATCATTCCCCTCCTCTTGAAAAGGATTTGTCCTTAAATCATCACCTGCATCAAAAGGACTTAAATCAAGAACATTAAAGGAAGTGCTTACACCATACTCACTTGGCAAATCCAGCTTATAAGCATTGTCATTGATTCTTTCAAGAACTTGAAAAGGACCATCTCTGCTTGGTAGTAGCTTGGAATGCCTTTGCTCCTTCCTCATGTGCAACCAAACCCAATCTCTAGTTCAAAATCTAGCTTATGTTGCCCTTTATTAGCTTGCTTTGCATATTATTCCATCCTCCTCTCTATGTTGAGTTTTGCTTTCTCATGTATCTGCTTAACAAATTCAACTTTTCTTCTTTCCATCTAAGTTAACACTTTGAGACACAAGTAATGGAGATAAATCCAATGGAGTTAAAGGATTAAAACCATAAACAATTTGAAATGATGAATACTCAGTAGTAGAATGGACATAGCGATTGTAAGCAAACTCAACATGTGGTAAACATTCCTCCCAAGTTTTGATGTTCTTTTTAATGATAACCCATAACAAAGTAGATAAAGTTCTATTCACAACCTTTGTCTAACCATCAGTTTATGGATGATAAGTAGTAGAAAACAATAAACCCTACAAGGTCTTCCAAAAATAACTCAAGAACTTGGCATCTCTATCAAAAACAATTGTCTTAGGCAAACCATGAAGTCTCATTATCTCCCTAAAGAACAAATTAGCAACATTGGAAGCATCATCTGTTTTGTGACATGGAATAAGTGCGTCATCTTAGAAACTCTATCCATGACCACAAACATTGAATCTCTCCCCTATTTAGACCTAGGTAAACTCAACACAAAATCCATCAAAATATCAATTTAAGGTTCAATAGGAATTGGCAAAGGGGTGTATAAACCATAGGGTTGCGCTCTTGATTTGGCTTGCCTATAAGTGACACATCTACCACAAAGTCTCTCAACATCTCATTTCATATGTGGCCAAAAGAAATATTCCTGCAAAACAACTAATGTTTT
The DNA here is from genome assembly GCA_036873735.1 of Pouteria campechiana. Classification (NCBI taxonomy): domain Eukaryota; kingdom Viridiplantae; phylum Streptophyta; class Magnoliopsida; order Ericales; family Sapotaceae; genus Pouteria; species Pouteria campechiana. Next base: position 514,228 of record JAYJMB010000011.1, read on the forward strand.
AACAACTCCAAAGTGTCCCATTAACCCTCCACCATGGGATTAATTACTAGCAAATCTCTCAAAAAATAATTAGGTACACATAACTTATTCTCTTGAAACAAGAAACCATCATGCCTAAAATACTTCCCACTAGCAGTTTTCTCACAAGCTTGATGCTTAACATGAAAATCAATGTCATCAGCATATAACTCTTTAAAATGTTCAAAACTAAGCAATTTAGCATCAAGAGTAGAGATTAGGACATACCTATGGGAAAGTGCATCTGCAACAATGTTTTCTTTACTTTATTTGTACTAAATGATGTATGAAAACATTTCTATGAACTCCACCTATCATGCATGTCTCTTGTTTAGCTTCTGTTGTCTTTTCAAATGTTTCAAGGATTCATGATCGGTATGAATTACAAACTCCTTAGGCCATAGGTAGTGTTGCCATGTCTCTAAAGCTTGAACTAATGCATACAATTCCTTATCATAAGTAAGGTAGTTCAAGGCTGCCCCACTTAGTTTATCTCTAAAGTATACAATTGGTTGTCCTTCTTATATAAGAACCACACCAATCCTTAAACCTAAAGCATCACATTCAATCTCAAATATTTTTGACAAGTTAGTTAAAGCTAATAAGGGGGCATTGGTCAGATTTTTCTTGATTAGCTGAAACGTCTTCTCTTGTTCTTCACCCCATTTGAACCCAACATTCTTTTTGATGACTTCAGTGAGTGGTGCAGCTATGCTGCTAAAGTCTTTCATGATTTGTTAGTAAAAACTAGCAAGTCCATGGAAACTTTGAACATTACCAACGATTGTGGGACTCAACCACTCTTGTATTGCATGTACCTTGTCTTCATCAACCTGTATACCTTGTGCACTAACAACAAAGCCTAGAAATACAAGCTTATAGGTGCAAAAAGTATACTTTTTCATATTAGCAAATAATATTTCTTTTCTAACACATCTAAAACAAATTTTAAATTTACTACATGATCGTCCAAGTTTTTACTATAAATGAGTATATCATCAAAGTAGACAACAACAAATTTGCCTATAAATGCATGCAAAACATGATTCATAAGTCTCATAAAATTTCTCGGAACATTAGTCAAACCAAAAGGCATAACTAGCCATTCATACTAACTATATTTTGTTTTAAAGACAGTTTTCCATTCATCTCGTCCTTTCATTCTAATTTGATGATAACCACTCTTTAAATCAATCTTGGAACACACACAAGAACCATGCAACTCATTTAAGATATCATTTAAGTGAGTAATAGGATGATGATACTTTACTGTTATGTTGTTGATGGCTCGACAATCAACATACATTCTCCACATCTCATCCTTCTTAGGTACTAACAACACAGGAACTGCACATAAACTCATGTTTTCTCTCATGTATGCCTTTTCCATCAATTCACTAATTTGCCTTTGAAGCTCCTTTATTTCCTCTAGATTACTTGTAAAGGCTGGTCGGTTTGGAATGGTTACACTGGGTGAAATCAATTTGATGCTCAATCCCTCAAATTGGAAGTAAACCATGTGATGTCTCTCTAGGAAAGACATCCTCATAATCTTGCAAAAGGAAACAATAGCACGAGGGAAAGCAGAGTCAAGTTCATTAGTGTTAAAAAAATCATCCTTGTACAAAAGTAAAATCATTGACTAATTTGAAAACAATGCTCAATTTATCTCACTCACTCTTACATAGAAATTCTTTTATTAACTCTTTGATTTTCTTTCATTGGCCCCATTTTTTTTCTTTTTCTTTCTAATTTTTCTTGGCCTCCCCCTCATTTTCTTTTTTTTTTCACTCTTTTTCTTTTGATCACTCTATTTTTGCAGCCTCACTTAATCTTCATAAACCTGTTTTGGTGTCAATGGGACAAGAGTGATTGGTTTTTGATTGAGTACAAAAGAGTATTTGTTGGTGAATCCATCATGCTTAACTCGCCAATCAAATTGCCATGGTTGGCCTAATAACAAGTGGCCAACTTGCATCGAAACTACATCACACAAAACTTCATCTTCATATTTTTCGATATGGAATGAAACTAACATCTGTTTAGTCAACCTTACCTCACTACTATCATTGAACCATTGCAATTTATAAGGCCAGGGGTATTTAACTATTAGCAGGCTTAATTTCTCCACCATTGTAGAATTAGCAACATTAATACAATTACCTCCATTAATAATCACATTGCATACTTTGTTTTGCACGTGGCACCTAGTATGAAAGATGTTTTCTCATTACACTTCTTCCTCTTCTTTGGAATGCATACTTAAAGCCTTCCTTGCCCCCAACAAATCACCATGGACGACATACTCCTCCTTATCCACATCCTCCAATGGCGGCATAGGTTCAATGTCACCTTCATCTTCAGTTTCAATCTCACCATCATCTCGCAATACCATAACTCTTTTGTTTGGACATTGGCTCGTTATGTGACCCCTGCCTTGGCATTTAAAACACTTAATATCATTGTAGCAAGTATAAAAAGAGAAAAACAAAAAATGAAGCAACATAAAAATTTGTTGTAATGAATTAAAAAATTTTGATTTTTATTGAATGTCCTCAATTGATTACACTTGTTGAGTACATCAGAAAATTGCATATTCATATCCTAGACTATAAGTTGTCCTAATTATATCTTCACAATGGGAGAGAACCCTTGATTAAAAAGAAAAGTACAATGCACATTAGAGACCAAAAAATAAGATACACTCTCTCAAAATAAATGTATTGTCTTTGGGATTGCCAAACACATTGTGATGACTTGAAATTTAGTGGGTCACCTCAAGCCAGTGGGTGGATAGGATGACACGACTCTAGACTGGGTTACTATATACTGTGCCAACATAAAGAATGCGTGTTTTGATCTAGTTGATTTGTGCTAGGTGGAATCAAAACTTAGGGATTTCTACTATTTAGACTATAAGAAATCATAGAAATAATAGGTGGTTTGTGACCTAATTGGTATATCCTAGTAGGACTTAGGACCGAATGATCTCTATTGTACTTAGACCTAAAAGAGACAAAAAAAAAATATATGACTTAGGTGTGATTCAGCTTTCTCACATTGCCCATGAGAAGCTTAAGAAGAGTGGCCTACAATAACTGGATTTAGATTAGCTTTCTCACATTGCCCATGAGAAGCTTAAGAAGAGTGGCTTAGGATAACTGGATTTAGATTAGCTTTCTCACATTGCCCATGAGAAGCTTAGGAAGAGTGGGCTAGGTTAATTGAGTTTAACTGATTTGATGAATGATATTTGCTAAGGTTTGACTCGGGGAGTCATGACTCGATGACTCGGGGAGTCATGACTTAGTGACTCGGTCCTAGACTTAGGCTTTTAAATGATTGGATGAATAGTATTTGCTAAGGTTTGACTCGGTAAGTCATGACTCAGTAACTCGGTCCTAAACTTAGGCTTTTGAATGAGTTGGTGAATAATGTTTGCTAAGGTTTGACTCAATAAGTCATGACTCAATGACTCAGTCCTAAACTTAGGCTTTTGAATTAGTTGGTAAATAATGTTTGCTAAGGTTTGACTCGATGAGTCATGACTTAGTGACTCGATAAGTCATGACTCAATGATTAGAAGTCATGACTCAGTGACTCAGTCCTAGACTTAGGCTTTTGAATGAGTCAGTGAATAATATTTGCTAAGGTTTGACTTAATGAGTCATGACTCAGTGACTTGATCCTATACTTAGGCTTTTGGGTAACTAGTGTTTTCCAATATCCCGTGGAAAACCAAAAGCAGGCGATCTCTGCCATTAACCTGTGAATGATCATAGAGTTAGGTTGCATGGATTAAGCCTAATTACACTTTGAGTTAATTAAGCCTAATCATAATCAATACTAATGATAATGATTAGTGGTAATGATAGTTCTTAATTGATTTAAGATAATGTCATTATCTTCCTGATTTTTATGGGTTGTCTTCAGAATAATTTTGTCATTTTCAGGATTTAATTAGTGTTTTGCCAATCTAAGTATGTTTTAACTGATCAATGTGGCAGTATTTTGTTGTCTGTTAATAATGTGGGACCCACCATACCACAAGGTGGGTGGGACCCACATGTGTATCATGGTGGGACCATGGTAGAGTGCCCTCAAACATTAAAAAAAATATCCAATAGGCCCAAAATCCTCTGGCATCAGGGGAGGCACCCGCCTCGTGAAAGGTAAATATCCAGTAGGCTAAAAGCCTCTCGCATCAAGGAAGACATTTGCTTTATGAAGAGTAAATATCCAGTAGGCGAAAAGCCTTTGGTGTTAAGAAAGGCACATGCCTCATGAAGAATCCTCCAAGCCTTCACTCCAGTAGAAGTTCTCTTAAATGAGAGAGGAGGGGGTATTTATAGGCTTGGAGGGCCTACCTCTACTACCTGGGTGTGTAGTGTAAAACTCCCACCCCCGCTACTTGGTAGTGTTATGCAAATTTTCCATGCATGTGCCTAGACTCGGCTACTTGGGTGTGAAATGCAATTTCTCCTTCTTGATTTTGCTTTGGTTCCGCTACTTGGTAGAGAAGTCAAAGGCCAATTTGGATTGAGCTGGAATTTTGCCTTTGCCTTCACTAGTAAGTAGCAGAGTCAAAGGTCAATTTTGTCTTAAGTTAAAATTTTGCCTTTACCTCCGCTAGTCGGTAGTGGAGTCAAAGGCCAATTTTGGTTTGAGCTGGAATTTTACCTTTGCCTCCGCTAGTAGGTAGTGGAGTCAAAGAACAATCTTGTATTGAGCTAGAATTTTGCCTTTGCCTCCGCTAGTAGGTAGTGGAGTCAAAGGCCAATTTTGCCTTGAGATGGAATTTTGCCTTTGCCTTTACTAGTAGGTAGCAGAGTCAAAGAACAATCTTGTATTGAGTTGGAATTTTGCCTTTACCTCCGCTAGTAGGTAGCGGAGTCAAAAGCCAATTTCGCTTTGAGCTGGAATTTTGCCTTTGCCTCCGTTAGTAATTAACGGAGTCAAAGAACACTTTTGTCTTGAACTAGAATTTTGCCTTTGCCTCTGCTATTAGGTAGCGGAGTCAAGGATCAATTTTCCCTTGAGCTAAAATTTTTCCTTTGCCTCCACTAGTAAGTAGAGGAATTAAGGGCCACTTTTGTCTAAAGCTGAAATTTTGCCTTTGCCTCTGCTAGTAGGTAGTGGAGTCAAGGAACAATTTTGCCTTGAGCTAGAATTTTGCCTTTGCTTCCGTTAGTAGGTAATAGAGTTAAAGAACACTTCTCTTGGAGTGGCTTTTGCCTTACTTTTGCTAGTAGGTAGTGGAGCTAAAGAACATTTCTCTTAGAGTGACTTTTGCCTTTACCTCCGCTAGTAGGTAGCTGAGTCAAAGAACACTAATTATTCATTCTTACTTTTTAGTACTTTGCAAATTCATTTTCCAAAGAAATATTTTGGTTTGGAAATACCATTTTACCAAAACACCCATAACTTGGTTAAGATTACCAAATTCCCCATTTAGTAATTATTGTCTTGAAATTTCATTAATTTCCAGTTCTACCTAAAAGTATACAATCAACTATGAATTTTTCTTGGTCATCGATAAAAATTCCTTTTTTCAAATGGCCTAATCTTACCACCTTCTATTTTCACGTCGCCTATGTGAGTAGCATCAATTTAGCCTTTGGAGAAGCCAAATGTTGCATTTCGGTTATCCAACAAATGCTTTTGATTTTGATTTTGATTTTCCATTATCCAACAAATGCCCCCCGGTGGGCATCTGCATGGGTAAGCACTTTGGCAAAGTGGGCATGGTGACAGAATGTCATTAATTTAATCATGAAAATCAACTCCGTTAGAACAGTTTCAGAATATGACATTTCAGCTGCCAAAGAAGAACACAATTTGCATCTTCCCACTTCAAGTTTTGCAAAAGGAGTTTTAACATTTCATCACCATCCTTGATGGGTTCTCATTGAGAGCTCACTCCAGTTTTCTCTTCCGCCATTGTTGGGAGAAAAAAAAACATTTACAACTCCTTGCCGCCATTGTTGGAAGGAGAGGGACTCAGTCTCTAATCTCATCTCGTCCACTTTGGGGGAAGTGAAAGATTATCCTTTGCTTCATTAGTGCTTTTAGTGGGGATTTCTATTTGTTGATTTTTGTGGGCTGAACAGATTACATCGTCCATCGCCGGCCATCGATATTCGCTGCCGATATCTAAATCCAGTCGGTTTTGTTGGATTTGTTCATGGAGGTGTAGGGAATCTAAGTTCTATACTCCTTGAGCCGCCGTGTCCACGCCGCTCCATCTCGAGGCTTGGCCCTCTTTGATAATAGTAGGATTTGGGTCAGGGTCGATTTTATGCTCGGATCCCAGCCCTCCATTTCCACTGTCGGAGATCAGAAATCTAGAGAGAAACTGTGAATTCAGCAAAAATCGAGATCGGAGATTGAAGAGAAACCGGGAATTCTGGAAAAAACCCTAATCCTTTAAGTTCTCTCCCTCCTCATCTCTGTAAGTTCCTCAAAAAACCCTAATTCTATTTGTGCCTCCAGATGGATTCCAATAAACATACTATCCTTGAGCAAGCATCACAGGAAAAAGTAGATTTTGGGGATTCACTGATTCATGCAGCGGACTTAGGTGAGTTTCCTTTTCAAATTGTGTCTAAAATCTTCAACTTGAGTTACATACTCAATGCTATTAATGCTAAAGCGGGTTCTGAAGCGATAAGCATTGTTGGCCAAATGACTTTTGAGGATGCTAACATAGTTCTAGAGATGGAACATCTACATCGGTCTAGTGTCCCCATTGGACTAGATCAAGTGGCTAATGTTGGCGAACCATCTGGTCTTATAGAAGAAGAAATCCCAGCATCTTACTAATTAAAAGGGAAGGCACAAAAATGGTATTTTGATGTGGACTATTATGCACTCATACTAGTCAGCTCTCAACCAAAGGGGAAATGGCAAGCTACCACTAGTGATGACGTAGATGAGTCAGAGGCAAGAACAAGGCAGTCCCCTATTCAATTGGGTGATTTGATATTTTCTCCTTCCATAAGGATTGTAGGGAATCTAGATAAAAAGGGTTTCTTTGTCTGAAAACATGCAAAAATTTCAAAGTCTCATTTCAAAATTGAGAAGGAATTGACCCGTTATAAGAGCCAATAACACAAATTTATGAAGGCACTTCTACGCGTAGGTTGTTCCTTCATGAATAGGGCCGAGATGATAATCATTCAAAAGAAAGGTGCAAAGGCTAGACACCTCTTGAACATGGCCTTTTCTCTTGTTGACTAGGGCAAAGAATTTGATGGGGTCTTCTTAGCACCACTTGTGAATAACTTTGAGCTTCATTACCATACTGTGGAGACTCCAAGACAGCGTGCTCAAATATCATATTCTTATAAATTGCAATAAGATGGGAATATCAAACAATTCTAGAATGGCATTACTCCCAATGGAGACTTTGAATATTGGGCAAAACATATTGCCACAAGTCACAAGGATGTTTTGACAACATCAGGCATTTATGATGCTATACTTGCTACTTGTAGAGATTTCTTAAGACACAATACTACTTTGGAAGCTTTTTTTCAATTTTGGTCACCAACTACAAATTCTTTCCACTTCTCATGTGACGAGATGAGCATAACACTATGGGACTTGAGTGCTATGAGGGGGCTAACTTTTGTGGAAGAAGCCTTTGATGTGTATATATATACATCTAATAAAGAGCTCGAGTCGATTTCGTATGCTCAAGACATTATTAAAATCTTAGGATAACTGAGATGCAAACAAAAAAACAGATTCCTCCCATCAGAAGGCTCAACTGTTGGGAGGATTTTGAATCCAAGTGCAAGGATTAGTAACAATCATGATCCCAGGACATAGAGAAAAAGAATGCCAGAAGACGAATGGAAATTATGCATGGCTCCTGAGCTTCTTTATAACATTGCTCTAGTTCAAGAATTGATCTTATTCCTGATGTAGTAGCTCTTGACAATAATATGCCCCTCCTCTTCACATTCTTATTGTGTGAGATGGACAACATTGGTGCTGGCTTGTCAACTCACTTCTGGTACAAGGTTATGATTGGCCCCTGATGGCTCAAATTTAATACCTCGCAAGTGCACGGTCGATGTATAGTCTAGTGTGCTTATGCAAGGGTCGATCC
>JAYJMB010000011.1:531527-566112 GCA_036873735.1 Pouteria campechiana
ATCGACCCGGCAAAATTAGCAAAACTTTACAATAACAAAAATTTACATTTGTAAAATTTTCCAGGGCCTTACAATATGCAATCAATCCATTTGTTTCAGAGATATCTGGAGTATATAGACATGTAAAGCATGATTCTCTAACAAAGTTGAGCAACTTATCTCCCTTCATCACTTCTTTTGTAGATGCTTGCAATTGAGCTCATAAGCAAAGATGCTAAGCTTGATTCTTTGTTTCAACATCTGTAGTTTGAAATTGTTGTTGCTTTAATCATCCTCTTTGGCCGTTGCAGCTCTGACTGCCTTCTGAAAATTTTTTGAGAAATTTCTGAATGTAAAACTTATGTCAGAATTGCTTCTAACAATTTTTAAATTACAAAAATAGTTCGTGAGGTAGATGTGTTTCTAAATGCTTCTGACATTTTCCCTTTCTCTTTGGAATTTTCTAAATTGTTTATGAAAGGCTCTTCAGTGTTGAGTTATAAATGTATTGTGATGATGATCCACACATGCATAACAAATGATGACAACAAAACTTATACTTGATTTGAATTATGCTAATGATATTGTTAATATTGAAAAACAAGAATTAGAACTATACATGTGCCTAATATATACAATTCATGTTGATCCATGTGCAAAAATTATTTACTTTATAATGATAATGATAACATGATTATAAGAATTGGAATATTACCTAAAAGTTGTATCTAAATTATTCATGTATACCATTAGAATACTTTTGAAGTATTTTAGAAACTTTAATAGTATTTCAAAAAGTTATTTCTGCATCCTCCGAGGTCCTAAAGTAATTTCTCAAAAATTATAAGGCTTGTACTTAAAGTAGCTTCAGAAACTTTGAAACAACTCTTTAATACAGCTTTTAAACCTCTAAAATTATAAGATTCAATTAACTCCTTTAAAGTCAATTCATAAACTCTTAAGTCAAGTCATAAACTCTGAAGTCATTTTAGAAACTCTAAAGAATTACTTCAGAGGCTCTGAAGTCTATACTTGATATATTTCAGAAACCTTGAAATCAATCTTCCAATCTATTTATTCAACTATAAATTACTTTAGAAGAAAGCATATATACTCTAATGTATATTGCAACTTCCAACAGCAAGCATACATGCATACTTTGCTATGATTTCAAATGTTCTATTACAAGAACAAATTATCAAAATACATCTTTCAAATGCTTTGCTAGAATGACTTCAAGATTCATTTTTATTTGGTTATCTTCCAAAAATCTCTTGCATATCTATGATTACCTGATAAACAATCATATAATCCATTATGCAATCATCTTATTATCATATGTTGGATCTTTTATGAGTCTATATATGCTCTACATGGAAGTATTAACTGATGAAAGAATGAAATCATAATCGGATGAAGTTTATGTAAAATATATAGATTAAAACAAACATCCATGCTTCACAACATATGTATATCATGAATGGATAATTATAGAATGTTTGATAAACTTCAAGGAAGCATGTGTATAATTAATTAGGCATATCTTCATAAACAGAAAAACATAAAAACATCATTTGTAGATAAAAGAATAACAACATGCTTAAGTGAACTCATCTTTCTCAAAGCATAAATTCATTATAGCTATCCATAATCTATAGCTTATGGAAACTCATTTTTTGGATATTTATAATTGAACAATTATTTCAGTATACCTTGAAATAGTATATACATGAGTTTTACTAAAACCATATGTGCATGAACAAATAAAAGAAAATATACTCAATACACACATTCATTACAAAATATGAATCAAATATACTATTCATACTTCATATATACTACTTGTGACAAATGCATTTTGAGTTAAAATAAAAGATGTTAAAGTTTTAAAAGAAGCGAAATGCAAAAACACAATTGGATGATGCTAGCCAATTGAAGCAAACCGCCTAGAAATAGATAGTCAGTTGAATCAAGAAATGAAGCACCAGAAGATGAACCACCTGATAAATTCTCCAACCGCCTCTACCTACTGCCTGGGAGCACAGTCAACATGGTAGTCACCTGCCATACCACCTGCTAGGAGGTAGTAAGATTCACTTGGAAGAAAAGCCAAAAAATTATCCACAGCTGCTTGGCCCAGCCTCCTAGCATATCGCCTAGCACACAGCCAATTGAACTATGCACCTGCCATACCGCCTGACGATGCTTAACGGTCTGAAATTTGAATATTGCAAGTAATGAAAATTCTAAGCTCCTCATCCAACAATCAAGTTTTCAAGATCTATTTAAGAAGCACTTAATGGATGTTTGAAAAAAAGAAGAAGATAGAGAGCAGAAAAGACAATATACAAACAAGAAAAATAGAGAAATCCTCTTGCAAATCCTAAAGGCCAAGATCTACCACCTCCATATTCCAAAAGAGCTTTCATTCTTCAATCTCTTTCAAGGTCAATCTCTCTACAACATAAATGAAGAGCTTCTGCAACAAGAAGAACTGCATCTAAGATCTTCCTCAGTGCTCAACAAGAAACACGTCAAAAAGTGTAATTTCTTATTTCATTTATTTCATTTGTAGAAGTTGCTAGTTAACTTAAAAACTAGGGTTAAAGTTGTTGGTGAGTTTATGAAAACCAGCATTGTTAAAGTTGTTGGTAAGCTTGTGAAAACCAACATTTTTAGAGTTATTGGTGAGCTCGTAAAAACCAAGATAGTGAGTTTTTGGTAAGCTCGGTAAAACTAGTGTATGAGTTCTTGGTTAGCTCAGGAAAACCAAGTGTGATTCCACAAAAGATTAGTGGAACCTGAGTGCAGCAAGTAAGGCTGACTCAAAGAGTGGAGTAGGTGCCAAGAGAGGGTCCGAACCACTATAAGTTGCATGTGTTATCTATGCTTGATCTTTTCTCTATGTTCTTAATTGTTTCATCCATTGCTTCATTTTGATTAGCATGCCAACATAAAAGAAGGGAGGGATTTTATCAAACAAGGATTAAATGAAGAAAATTTTATAAAACCCAATTCACTCCCCCTCTTGGGTTCTAGCCTATCCTAGTGAGACCAACATTGAGGTGCATTTGATTACTTCTAAACTCTTTTAAGTCTTTCACTTTGTCTTCTAAGAGGGTTCTGAATTTCTTGCATTTTTAGACAAAGCTACTTAGATTTTGCTTCTTGAGAGATTTCTTCAATATGTCTAAATTGTATACATGTAGAACATTCTTTCATTTTTTTGTCAATAATGAGCTTCAAGTAGATATGTCTATTTATAATATTTTGATTAGTGTAATTTTTTGTTTGGTATAATGGTAGGCAAAATATGAATCATTCATTGCTTAGATTATGAAGGTTTTCTCCCCCAATTGTTTAATTGTAAAATTTGGATTTTTAATACCTTTAAATTATATTTGATTAAGATTATCAAGAATTAGAAAGAAATGGATTTTATAATAATTGTTAAGGAATGCAAGATGTCTTTGTTTAATCATTATCATATGATCACTCAATGTTTTTATTGATGTAGCTTTCAAATCAAAACTTTCCTTTTTAAGCTTATTAGGAATTAAGGAAAATTCTTTCTAACATATACAAACATTCTGCTCCTAATTTTCCACCATTGAATATCATGAATGTTGATTTCTAAACTTGATTTGGATAATCAAGTAAGAAAATTTCAAATTATCATATTACAATTTTGATATTTTCTTACGAATGCATAATGTTTTAAAGTTTAGGTGAAACATATACTTCTTTGGTATACTCATCCTTAAGATTATGTTGGTTATCTATACGTTGCTTCCTTATTTCAAATGGTTTTTAGAATTCATACTTTTGTTATAGTTTTATAATCTAATATATATATATATATGTATATTTTTAAACTAAATTCTAAAGTCAAGTAATATTTGAGATAAAAGAATAAATGTACAAACATAAACATCAAGTAAAAAGAAGTTCAATTTGAGTTTTCATACCCGCACTTACCTTATCTTCCTTGACTTCATGGGATACATTTTTCTTCAACCAAAGTCAAGAAACTTTTTATCTTTTGAAGGAATTTGGTATTTCATCTTTTCTTCATTTTCCTTCTTTATTTCATAGTTCTTTGGTGAGAAGAAATCATTTAAGTACTTAAGTGCAAGATACCTTTTCATTTTTCTTTCTTCTTTCTACAAATGTCCTTCTCTTCCTTTTTCTCACTTCTTTTTCTTCTTTGACTTACTTTAGATGTTTGCTTTGAATTGTAAGTCTTTCTTTATCATCTTTATCTTCTTTAGATAGATTCTCCTTAACTTGAAGGATTCCTCAATTGCTTTTGATCTTTAATTTGAATTTGGGATTCAACAATTTCTTCTTGAATTTTAATCTCTTCTTGAGATTGCTCCTCTTCAGTCTATAGTAGTTCTTTTAGTGATAGTTCTTCTACTTTCATAGATTGAGAATTTTTCTATTCTTCTTTTTCTTGATGAGATAGTTCCATTGTTTCATGATTTCCTGCACTCAAGTTTTTCTTAGCAGAAATATTAGGTTCATTTGGCAACAAATCAATTTACCCTTCAAAAATAGCCTTTAACTTGCCTATTATATCTTTTATATTTTTACATGTTGTGATTACAGATGGTAGGGCATAGAGCATTTAGCAAAGTATTTTTAGCTTTGATTTTTACTTGCCTAGCTCTCTGATCATCTTTATTTAAACCAATAAAGATAGATTTTCACATTTCAAAATCATTGGCCATAAGGCTTAATTCTGTCCTCTTTTTCCACTGATCAAAACTCATTCCCTCAAATTATGGAATTTGTGTGATGGAATATCCTTCAAAAAATATGATATTAGACATTATTAGGTTATCCAAATAGATCACTACAATAACTTATGCAACTTGCTCTGATACCACCTATTGGTCATGATAGGATTGGCTAGAACCCAAGAGGGAGAGGAGTGAATTGGGTTTTATAAAATCTACTTCTTTAATCCCTATTTGATAAAATCCCTCTTTTTGTGTTGGCATGCTAATAAAAATGAAGTAATGGATAAAGTAAGTAAAAATACAAGAGAAAGATCAAGCACAAAAAGCACATTTAACTTATAGTGGTTCGGGCCTCTCTTGGCACCTACTCCACTCTCTAAGTTAGCTTTATTTGCTATACTCAGGTTCCACTAATCTTCTATGGAATCACACTTGGTTTTCATGAGCTAACTAAGAACTCATATACTATTTTTATCAAGCTTACCAGAAACTAACTATGTTGGTTTTTACTACCTTACAAACAACTCTAATAATGTTGGTTTTCACAAGCTTGCCAACAACTCTAACGCTAGTATTTAAGCTAACCAGCAACTACTATAAATGAAATAAGGAATTACATGTTTTGAAGTGTTTCTTATTGAGCACTGAGGAAGACTTTAGATGTAGTTCTTCTTGGTGCAGAAGCTCTTCCCTTATGCTATGGAGAGATTGGCCTTGAAGGAGTTTGAAGAATGAAAGCTCTTGTGGAATATAGAAGTGGTAGCTCCTGGCCTTAGGGTTTTCAAGATGATGTCTTTTCTTTTCTTGTCTCTTTTTTCTTTCCTTTTGTATCCTTTTTCTATTTATTAAACATCCTTCAATTGCTCCTCAAATAGACCTTGAAAACTTGATTGCTGGATGAGAATTATAGAAGTTAAGTCACTTGCTAGGTACATGCCTGGCAATTTTCTTTCTAGGCTTTGGTCTTGAGTCATTTGTCTATACATGAAGGGGGTTTGGAAGGTGGTTGTGCTAAGTGGCTACCATCCCCCAAGAGTTTTTGCATTCTACCACTTTTTGAAACTTTAACATTTTTCATTACAAATTGAAATATATTTGTCCACATATAGTATACATGATGTTAGATGCATGGATAGGATATTTGATTCATACTTTGTAAATAATGAGTGTATTAAGCATATTGTTGTTCATTTGTTCATACACCCATGATTTCTTTGAAGCTCATGTATATACTATGTAAACATAAAATATACTAAAATAATTATTCAAATATGAATATCCAAAAATGAATTTTCATAAGTTGTAGATCATGGATAGCCAAAATGAATTTGTGCTTTGAGAAAGATAAGTACATTTAAGCATGTTGTTATTCTTACATTTACTAATGATGGTTTCATGTTTCTCTATTCATGAAGACGTACCTGATTAATCACACATATGTTTCCTTGAAGTGTATTAATCATTCTATAATTATCCATTAATAATGTACATACTTTGTGAAGCATGGATATTTGCTTTAATCTATATATTTTATATAAACTCATCCAATTATGATTTCTTTCTTTCATAAGTTAATACTTCCATGTCGAACGAGTATATATTCATAAGCAATCTAATATATGATTAATAAGGATGATTACATAATGGATCATATGATTATTTTTCTTTGTTTGTCATGTAATCATAGATATAAAAGAGATTCTTGGAAGATAAACAGAGATGAATGCGTTGTGAATTATGACAATTCCATCTTATGGCAAAACATTTGAAATCATAGCAAAGTATGCGTATATGCTTGTTGTTGGAAGTTGGAGGATACATTAGAATATTTATACTCTCTTCTGAAGCATTTATAATTAGATTTACAAATATATTATTGGAAAATTGGCTTCAAAGTTCCTCAAACATGCTAAGTACGATCTTTAGAGCCTCTAAAGAAATTCTTCAGAGTTTTTGATATATGTTTAGAGGAGATAATTAAATGTTGGAATTTTAGAGGTTTAAAAACTACATTAGGTGCAAGTTTCGGAGTTTCTGATCCTAAACAGAATTAAAGGGTTGTTTTAGAGTTTCTAAAACTACTTTAAGTACAAGCTTTATAATTTTTGAGGAATTACTTTAGGACTTCTAAGGATAAATGACTTTTGAAATACTATTAAAGTTTCTAAAATACTTTAAAGTGTTCTAATAGCATACATGAGTAATTCAAATACAAATTTTAGGCAATGTTTTGATTATATAATCATGTGATCATTATCATCATAAAGTAACTAATTTATGCACATGGATCAACATGAATTGTACATACTAGGCACATGTATAGTTCTATTTCTAGTTTTCTAATATAAGCAGTAACATTAGTATAATGCAAGTTTTATACAAGTTTTGTTGTCATCAAAATTATATGTAATACATGTGTGGATCATCATTCTATCACAATAAATGTATGACTCAACATAATCTAATTAGAACTTCTGAGATCATTAACACAGAAGTTCTGTTGAACTTTTGCTCCGCATAGAACTTTCGCATCACGAAATCACTTCTGCGTAAAACACCTCAAAACTTCTGAGGTCATTAATTCAGAAACTTTATGTAAATTCTGTGTCACACAAAACTTCTGATACACTACATCAGAAGTTCCATTCCCTTCAAAAACCCTAAACCTAGAACCTCTGTACGCTGACTTCAAAATTCTAAGCTTCTTCTTCAGAAAGGTGATTCAAAATCTCTTCATCATCTGCATTTTTCCTCCATCAACCTGCTCCCATTTTGATTCATCCTAGAGATTTTCCATTCCCAGAATCTCTGAGAACTCCTTTATTTGAAACCCTAAGCCAAAAACTCTATCTATTGATGCAAATAGTGAGGACGAAGGGGGTCAGTAAGTGAGTAGAGATGTCATCTTTAGACTTTGAAGAAAGGAGCAGAGAGATAATAGAAGAAGAAAGACCAAGAAAAAGGAGAAGAACATAAGATTATGCTCTTAAGGTAATCTTCAATAGCAACTCTTCTGCTTACAATAAGTTTAGCAAATATTTCAAAGGAAGCAAAAAAATAGTGAAGGGAGAAGTATTTGATTTTGAGGCATTTGGAGAAAATAGCCTAAATTTTGAAGTGATAAAATAGATCAGGTTCTAAGGATAGGAAAGATTTATGAGCTATAAGGACAAATCATACCCTAGAATGATTCAAGTCCTTGCTACCAACTTCAATTACTACAACAAGAAGTCATGGATAGGAAAGACTGAGATAGATCTATCTCCAGAGAATATAAGAAGCACATTCAATAATCATAAGGCAGAAGTTCAAGAAATTGATTGGCCATCAGATAGAACAAGATTGTTTTCAGATTTGGCTGAGGTAAGAGGTACAAAATAAGGAGAATGTGACTTATGTACATGTCAGCCATCTGAATTTAGATCTTAAGCTAGCTCATGTGTTGATTTTCAACAATATATCCCAAGAAAAGATGAACTGATCAAATTTTGAAAAGAAATCTAAGGTCTTATGGGCAATGAAGCACAAGAAAAGGATAGATTTGGCTCAAATTATAGTTGATCAACTATACTTGGTGAAGACATCTACCAAGTATTACCTACCTTATGCGATGGTCATAAGCAAGTTTCTGAGAACAACAAACATTGATCTCTCCAAGGAAGATGGAGAAGATTACATGGCAAGAGAAGCACGAAGTAAAGATACTTTGAAGAAAGTTTGCTTCAAATTAGCACCACAAGGATGGATCTCCCAAAAGCTAAGAAAAGAGGAACAAGTGAGAAGAATAGATATTGTAGAAGAAGGAAGAGACAAATAAGAAACTGTTGAAGAAGAAACAAGATAAGAAGCCACAGAAAGAAATGAGAGAGGAACAGAAATAGAAGAGTCAGAAGATATTTTGAGAGAAGGACATGAAACAATGGCAGCAGTAGCAGTAGCCACCATATCCTTCACACTCATCAGATCCCCATCTCTTATAAGACCTACTCATCAATCAACCACACCAACCACTTCAATACCCACTCCTCAACCCATTCCACAACACCTAGTAAATAAACTGGAGAATATTGAAAACCTTATGTCAACTCTAGCTCTTCAAATGAACACATTTGATCAAAGACTCAATTATGTCATGTCATCCATGATCTTAAGAGCTGATAAAATTGATTAAAGACTTGACTCTCTACGATCACTACCAGAG
This sequence comes from Pouteria campechiana, assembly GCA_036873735.1. Taxonomy (NCBI): domain Eukaryota; kingdom Viridiplantae; phylum Streptophyta; class Magnoliopsida; order Ericales; family Sapotaceae; genus Pouteria; species Pouteria campechiana. Next base: position 540,453 of record JAYJMB010000011.1, read on the forward strand.
TCATTCAGAGGTCAAACTTATCCTCCACACTCTCTACCTCCAACTCATTTCTCTCCACCTCCAACCCATTTCTCTTCATTTCAAACTATTTCTCTCATCATAGTGACATCTTCCCCCACACACTCTCCACATCTATCTCCTATAATCCCAGAGGTTTCTCAACCTAAGAGTAAACATACTGAAATTACTTCTCCCTCTCCACCCATACAGCCTCCTTCTGTTCCATTTTCAAATCTGTCTGAGGATTATCTTTCAAATCCAAATAGAGCCATTGTTAAATATCAAAATTATCCCACTAAAGTTTCACTTCCCATCTTTCATTTTCTTCCTCAATATACTGAGTGGAATGTGCTTGATCTTGTTTGATCAGGAGAATAAATTCCTCAAAGAATTAATGAAATTCCTCCAAATTGTAACACACCCTCAATTCGTCGATCAATTCCTCCAAAATCTCCTTCATAACCAAAAGATGAAAATTGTGATATTCTTCTTCATATCTATCATCCAATCAAACTCACATTCTCTGAATTCATAGCTTAATCAAAAATAAATTCTAACATTGTAAGAATGTTTCTTTCTCATAATCTTATCATTCACCCTTCTACACTTCCATTTCCACAAATCATGGATCAGAATACTCTCTCTAGAATTATACTGATCCCTGATCCTCCTCTCACTCTAATGGTCCATGAAATCAACATTCCTCAGTTGGCATCTTTTCAAGATGCATATACTGAAAAAGCTTTTTTAGATGCTTCCATAATCAAGGCCCCCTAAAATAGTTTTTCCATCTCCCTCAGGACCTTTCAATAATATTTCTATAACTAAGGAAAAATCATTACTCTATTCTGCAGTAAATTTGCAAGCTATTGTTGACAATATTCCAATTCCTTATCCTAAGCTTGCTGATCCATCTCTTCTACACAAAATATGGGTCAATTATTCCAAATCACCTCCTACTCCAAAACCAAAAACCTCACCACCTCCTTCTACCAAAGACAAAACAAGAAAACCTCTTGCTATCCTAAAACCAAAACCTTTAACCCTGCTATCTTCTCCTCAACCCAAGAGGAAGCCAAGAATTCCATCTTCAAAGGAACACAAATAGGCTCCTCTTTCTCGCATCACCATGTACCATCAAGAGTACATAGCAAGGATGAATGCCAATACAAAAGCCCTCTTAAAAGGGACTCTTGCATCCTTTCCTGAGTTGCTAGATCCATAATTTTGTAACGTATTAATTTCAACTATGTTTCTAATTGTTAACCTATAGCTTATACTCATGAACCCCCATCTGCTCTTCCAAAAGATCCATTTTTCATTTCACCTCCTCCACCAAAAAGGCCAAAAGCATATTCTAACCATCAACCTCTTAACCTAAGCTTCCTTTCCTAAAACCTATACCAAAAAACCCAAGTCATCTAGCTGATTTTGCTACAGTTACATATTCATTTCTCTTATATCTTTGATTGCTATTTTCTGACTACAGTAATTTCTTTTGTGATGTTACTTCATTACCAGTTACTTTTTTTGATGTATCTTAAACTGGAATGATGTATATGTCTATTCTAATATATTTTGTTGTATAACTGTGTGATGACTTTTTGATGTACAAAGTTTCATCATTCTAATGCAACATCTTACTTATTCCCTTTTACTACATTCTTTTTTATTATAACAAAAAGGGGAAGAAAGATAAGAAATGGTATCAAACAAGAAAAGAGTGAAATAATCTTTTAAGAACACTTAGGGTACATACTCAAGGGGAGATTACCCATGCAAGGGAAGCCCAATTAAGGAGTAAATTGCTCATATTACATATTTTGTCATCATCAAAAAGGGGGAGACTGTTAAGTCAAATGCCTTTATTAAGCTTGATTTTGATGAAGAATGAGATTAAATAACTTAGTTTTGATGATGAACAAACAAATAAGTGAAGAATTAAGGTACTAATAAATTATTTTCTAAGTATCATAGTATCAATATCAAAACAGATTAGGAACAGTAATAAAAGAATGCTCGAATATATGAAGTTCAAAAGTCACTAAAAAGAAATTTAAAACTCACTTAGAGGCTTGGAATGAAAAGATTAGAAGTTAAGAAGAAATCAAAAATTAATCAGAAGTTATTTAGAATTACTTAGAAGATACCAGATTTAACTCAGAACCAGGCCAGAAGCATCTCAAAACTGACTTAAAATCAGAATACATCAATACTAAATAGCATAAGAAAAATAAAAAGCAACCCAAAAGAAGAGTCAATTATTCAGAATCAAGCCAAAAGTAATGCAGAAGCATCATCATGTTGCATATAAACAATACAAAGTTCTATCACGCTGCACATAAGCAACACAAAACTCTATGGCACTACTCAAAAGCAATACAACACTGCACAGAAGCAATGTAGAAGCATTGTCATGACATACAAAAGAAAGCACACACGAAAAGCATTACAGAAATGGTTGGTCAATAGAACTAAGACAAAAGAAACTTTGGCCATATAGAAGTAACCTGAAGATAAGTCAATTGATCATAACCATGTTAGAAGAATTTGGATTGGCAGAAGTAACCTAGAAGCAAAATTGCATTACACATAAGTAATGCAGAACCTTTCATGGTACACAAAAGCAATGCAAAAATTATACAAAATTAAGTCAAAAGTATTATTAGAGACATGATTAGGTCAACATGATTTAATAAAGTTATATAGAAGTAAAGTCTAAACTTCATAGGGAAATCAAAAGCTACTCAGAAGTTCTTTAGAAGCCTAAATTATAACCATTAAAAGATAAGACAATGGATAGAAATTCTGTAGAGGATACTGCCAAAATTATACTTACCACAGAAATTTTGAAGAACTACTTTAGAAATTCTGTTGAAGTATAAATTGAAGCACAGAAGTTTTGAGGACACTACTTAGAATTTTTGAACCCCAACAATAGATAAAAGTCATTACCAAACCTGCTTAACCCGTTTGAAAATGGTGCCAAAGGTCACAATGGCTAATATTTTCAAATCCTAATATATAGAGGATTAAGATAACATAAAAAATAAAAAAGAGATTATACTAAAAATCATTTTGTTGATTAAAAGAAGAGTATTCACAACTTTCCATCATTCAACTCTAGCTGCTATGTCACTACTAAAGCATTCAGAATTTTCAACATTTGATCTACATCAACTTCAAAAGGAGTTTGCATCTGATCTTGTTACTTACTTTATTCTTTCAATTAAGCTTTAACTTCATATATGTTAGCCTAAGTAAGAGGTATTATTTTTATATATTTCATTTGATAAACCAAGAATTAGTTAGTAAGATCTGCAAAACCAACTATTTGTAAAAGTTTCTAGTTAACTTTGAAAAATTAGTAAGTTAGTTAGTAAGCTTGGAGACCAACATGTAAAAGTTAGTTAGTAATATTGAAAACTAACAACTAAGAGTTTCAAGTGAACTTGGAAAATCAGTAGGTTGTTGGTGAGCTTGCAAAACCTACAAGTGTTATAGTGGAACCTAAGTTCAGTAAAGGAGACTGACTCAGAGAAGTGGAGTAGGAACCTAGGAAGGGCTAAACTACTATAAAAATATTGCATGTATGTGCTGCAAATTACTTTCTCTTTTATTTTAAGCACACATATTAAAATTTTTAGAAAGCTCAATTCACACCCCCCCCCCTCTTTGAGCTATTAGTTAGTTAAGGACCAACAAGACAGACCTGCTCCTTCACCTGCACTAACTATTTTCTCAAAGGTCATGATCATTGCAAGAGTAATTGGTTGCCATGGATGTTGGAGCCCCTACATGGGGCTTGTGGATACACCAGCTTGCAAACTCAATTCATAGATCAAAGAGGGATACCTAAAACCACCAGTGGTGTATCCTGCAATGTTATTCACAATAGAGCCTTCAATCCCTTTACCCATCGATGACCTTATCAACTCACTGATGTCTCATGAGTTGATCAAGAGTAAAAGAGAAGAGCTAGTCAAAAAAAGGGAAAAACATTGGCTCCCAATGCAATGAAAGATAGTCGCAGTAAGTTAGACTCACAAATAAAAGATGGAGTAGCCCCATGGTGGCCAAAAATTATAAAATTTTTGTAAGAAGCATCAGAGTTAATAGCGTTAGAAAATAACCTAAACAAGGAGAGAAGAGAAATATTGAAAGAAAAAGGAACTTGCCTGCATGTTACAAATGTGGAGGAGTTGGACACATGTTCTTAGCATGTCTTAATGAAGAAAGAGTGGACCTAAATGAGAAAGAAAAAGGAAAAAAAGAAAAGAACAGAACAGAAAAGAAAAACAATTCAATAAGCCATCAAGAAATCAAGTCAGAGGAATATATGTGAATGATGAAAACTCCTACACTAACACAAGCAGAAGAGATGATAGAGAAATAGGCAAATTTGTAAGAATATCTTGCATGGCCCATATAGAAAATGAATCCATAAGCCAACTCTCAACCAAAGATCAATGCACAAATGAATTAGAGATTGAGGTAAATTCTTACTATTCTTATTCTTTAGATTCTTCAAGCTCTAGCAATGGATGTAATAAATATAATGAGCTTGATCAATTACAACAATCATATAGTTGTCTCTTCAATGAGTTTGAAATTTTTGGATAAAAATTTACCCAAAAAAAAAGACACTTTTACACTACTATTAAAGTAAATGCAATTCTAGCTGAAAGAAATTTATCTCTGGAAAAATAACTAGGAAATCTGAAAAAGAAGATAGAAATATTAAACAATATGTTGAACAAATTATCTAACCCAGGGGAATCAGTCACTAAGTTCCTACACACGATTGGACAAGACAATAAAAGTGGACTTGGATGTGAACAATCAGGTGACGAAGAACCACAAGAAAATAAAAAATTTAGTAGATGGCCCGAGGGTATGAACCTCACAAAAGAGAGAGAATATTTTTCCAACATTAGAAGGTTCATAAGTCATTCTTGGGTCAGAAGACCAATGACATATAATGCAGCGAGTTTCTAACAAACGTCATTTTCGTAATAGAGAAGAACACAAAGTATATGATTGTTGTGCTAGGAAGATGCCTGAAAAAGGTGCTTGATTAATGTGGAGACCCAAGAACTATGCATAGTCTTCTTACATACACAGATTCACTAACATAACTAGACCCATTACTTGGGTACCAAAGAGGTAAAAAGAACTTTCTTTATGAATGCAAATGAGTTTCAAGGCTACCTCCTAGTTCATGGATAGTGGATGCTCAAGACATGATTGAGAATAAGAACCTCTTCAAGGAGCTGCAGTCAATAAATGGAGAAACAGTTGCATTTGACAATAATGACAAGGGCTACATCAAGGGTATAGGTAAAATATACACTTTATTTAATGCATGCATAGAAGATGTATTATATATAGATGGACTTAAGCACAACTTACTAAGCATTAGCCAATTATATGATAGAGGTCACAAAGTTGTATTTGAATCATCAACATATAATGTATTTGATGTAAATGATAGTCTATTGTTTAGTGAAAAAGGCATGGAAATGTATATCTACTTCATTTAGATGAAAATGTAGAAAAATACCTAATTGTTGTTAATGATGACCCATGGTTGTGGCATAAGAGAATGGGACATATCAATATGTCTAATATTAAATCTTTGTAGAAGAAAAATCTTGTAAATGGTCTGCCCAAGCTGAAATATGATAAAAATCAGATCTGTAAAGCTTGTTAGATGTCAAAAAAACCAAAACATCATTTTCTCCCAAGAATGAAGTGCCCACATCCAGACCACTAGAGTTATTACACATGGATTTATTTGAACCATTAGATATTATCAGCCTTGGTGGGAAAATATATTTGTATGTTATTGTAGATGACCATTCTAGGTCACATGGGTAATCTTATTAACTAGCAAAGATAAAGCATTTTCTATGTTCTCTACTTTTTCAAAGCTTTTACAAAATGAGAAGCAAATGTCAATTATTTCTATTCAAAGTAACCATGGTTGTAAATTCAAAAACAAAAGACTTGTTAACTATTGTGAGGAAAAAGGTATAGCTTCTCATCCCTTAGAACTCCTCAACAAAAAGGAGTTGTAAAAAGGAAGAATAGGATAATTCCAGAGTCAGTACATGTTAAGTTTGATAAAATTGATTTAACCCATAACCCACAAAGAGAGTCTGATAGTGATGTAGATGAAGTTTTGAAGAAAATCAAGAAGCTACAATTACAAAATCAAGGGGGAGAAGACACTTTAAGACATAATGATAAATTAGAATCAGACAATGAAGAGGAGGTAAGTATAGGTAATGTTCTCTATCAACCTCCTACTAATTTGAAGTTCATTAGTGCCCTTTCTAGAGATCAAGTCATATGTGATATCGGGGTTAGAACAAGAGAATCCATACAAAATATTTGTCACCATTATGCGTTCATCTCTAACATTGAGCCCATTTGCATTGATCAAGTTCTAAGTGATGAAAACTAGATCAATGCAATGCAAGAAGAGCTAAACTAGTTTGAAAGAAATGAAGTGTGGGAATTAGTTTCAAGACCCAAACATGCTGCTATAATTGGAACTAAGTGGGTTTTCAGAAATAAAATGTATGAAAGTGGACTTGTTGTCATAAATAAGGCAAGGCTAGTTGCTAAAGGGTATTCCTAAGAAGAGGGAGTGGATTTTAAAGAATCCTATGCCCCTATAGCAAGACTAGAAACCATAAGGATGTTACTTACATTTTCATCCTATAAGAATTTTAGATTATTACAAATGGATGTAAAGAGTGAATTCCTAAATGGATATCTAAATGAGGAGGTATATGTAGAACAACCTCCCAGTTTTGAATGTGATGATCAACTTGACCATGTATAGCACTTTATGGACTAAGGCAAGCTCTAAGGGCTTGGTATGAAAGGTTGAGTAAATTTTTAGTGATCATCAATTTAAGAGAGGAAAAGTTGATATTACATTGTTCATAAAAAATGTTGGCATGGATATCTTGTTAGTTTAGATTTATGTAAATGATATTATATTTGGTGCTAAAAATGAAACTTTATGTCAAGATTTTTCAAAATGTAGGTTGAATTTGAAATAATCATGATGGGCTAGCTAAATTACTTCTTTGGATTGCAAATTAAGCAAAATTATGATGAAAATTATATCTGTCAATCCAAGTACACAAGAGACATGCTCAAGAAATTCAACATGGAATAAGTAAAGGTTGCAAGCACTCCAATGAGCACATCAACACTGCTAGACAAGGACAAGAAAGGTAAACTTGTAGATCAGAAAATATATCATAGTATTATTAGTTCACTTCTTTATTTGACTACATCTAGGCTTGATATTCTATTTAATGTATGCTTATGTGCTAGATTTCAATCCAAGAGAATCAAACCTAATTGTAGTAAAATGAATTTTTAAGTATTTGGTTGATACACTAAGTCTTGGGCTCCATTATTCAAAAGGACTTGGTTTTGAATTAATTGGATATTTAGATGCTGACTTTGGAGGATATAAAGTTGATAGGAGGACCACTAGTGGAATATGCCAGTTTTTAGGAAATAGTTTAGTTTCATGATTTTCTAGGAATTAAACAAGCGTTATCCTCTCTGTTGTAGAAGTTGAATATATTATGGCAAGAAGTTGTTATGCACAGTTGCTTTGGATGAAACAATACCTTCTGGATTATGGCTTACATTATAAGGATATACCTATAAGGTGTGATAATACTAGTGTCATTTGCTTGACTTGAAAACCTATCTTACACTCTTGCACCAAGCATATAGAGATTAGGCATCATTTTATTAGAGACCATGTAGAAAAGCTTGATATATGTTTAGAATATGTGCCTATGGATGCTAAAACTTGCTAATATTTTTAATAAACCATTACCATTACAAAATTTCTATTATATAAGGAGGGAATTAGGAATAGTTGATGTGAATGTATAGGGATACACTTCACATTTTCTATTTGAAATTATGAAATGATGTGATAAATAAAATCTTTCAAACATTATTTTAAATTTAATTTTCTAAAACCTTCTCACCTTTGGACACTATGAAACTACACTTCACAAATTTGAAGCTCACACTTCACTCTGTTTTAGACAAACTGAAATAAATCTCCTATCATATAAAGTTATAACTTCATACTATTTGAAACTTTGTCCGATATCCTAAATCCTTCATAACATATGAAATTATAAGTTTAGACTGTGTAAAACTCAAACTTATGTACAAAATTACTCATATTGTATGCAGTGATGAGATTTTACTTCATATAGTCTGAAACTTCTCTTCCCTCGCACCTGAAAAATTATTTCTGAGAGAATGCCTCGTTTCTTGCTAAACTTAAATTCGTATGCATTGGAAATCATGTTATTCTCCTAACTTTAGCAAATACCTCCTATTCTTAGCAAACATTCACAAATTATTCTAAAAACTTATCCCATATACCTCCTCATCCTCCCAACCATGTCTATATTATCTAAACCCCACAATAGATCAACTACAATAGAAAATTTGATGAGCTTAAGAATGCTAGTGAAGTGTCAGTTAGGAAGTAAAAGAAAAGGAAAAATAGAGTTTGAAAAATTTGAGAATGGGATAAAGCCTCTGAAGGAATTAATGGGGAATATGAAAATCATCTTTACATCATTTGAATGTACAAACATTGGCTTTGGAGAAAATGAGAATCATCTTTACATAAGCCAAATGGCCTCACATTCAACTCAACCATCTCTGAAGAGGCTAATGAAGAGAAGACAAAATGGTGTAGTAGCAAAAGTAGCAGCCACACCTTTCTTTTTCTCAACATCATCCCACCCCTTATTTCCTCTCATCTTCCCTCATCCATAACATACCAAAAGTAATGGACACACCTTTGCTTGCCTTCAGATTTCTTCAAAGGATCATAATCCAGCTTCACCACACTCCCTAGTTTATTGCACTTTTGTACTAAAATGTGTGTGTCTTATGTAACTCTGTTTGTACTAAAATGAAATTCAATATAGTGAATTTTTTTTCTTTGCAAATATGTTCTTTATTCTCTATGTATTATGTATTTTCTTTTTAATTATGACAAAAAAGGGGAGAGATGGTTCAAATTAAATGGGAGAAAGAATTAACAAAAAAATTACAGATTAATTCATTTATTCAGGGGGAGATCAAATTAGTCAGGGAGAGGCACTATTTGAATTCATTAACATATTTAAATTGCAAAGATTTAATTAAGTTTCATCATCATAAAAAAGGGCAAGATTGTTAGTATAATTGTATAGTGTTGATGACAAACAAAACTTGATTATGATAAGTACTAATAGAAGTTTGTCAAGATCCTAAAATGAAGAAATAGACTAAGAATTGCAAAAGTTGTAGACTAGACATAATCTGAAAGGAAAATGCTCAACATCCTAAATTGTAATGCTTAATGTCCCAAATCATTTTAGATGAACTCCACATGTCTATGTCTTCTTCAAATGCTAAAACATGAAGACCAAAAGTTATGAAAGCCTTCAAGTAGTTGAAGACATTTTCAAAGGCACAAGAACAAAACAACTTCATCCAAAATTTCAAACAGTCCTAAATATTCACTTTGGATGCAATCTTATTATAATGCTGAGAATGGAAGAGCATTTCAATCAATCCAAAACATATCTCGGATGATGTGACGCAAAGATGAAGGTAGACATCAGTAATTGCTCAAGATGTTTTCAAAAATCCATATGCTGAAGTTTGAACAATGTGAAAAAATAATTTTGGACATACTAGAACATTTCAAACAAAGCTCTTTCCCAAATTCAAGATGTTCGGCTTCATCCATCTCTCTAGCTCTATCCAAAATTTTAACTCCAGATAATGTGAAGCAAGCAGCTCTGTCAGAAATTTTAACTTCGAACAATTCAAAGCAAACAAGTCCATCCAAAATCTTAACTCCGGATAATCTGAAATAGTAACTCTGTCCAAAACAACAAACAACAATTATTGGAAAAAGTCCGGTTAGTCTAAAACTTTTTCTTCATATGCTCTTAAACTTCCACATGCCATTTCTAGCAAGAATGGTGTCATAAGTCATTATAGCTATTTCATCCAACCAAAAATGATGCATTTCATTGGGAAAAACTTCAAACATTTTTTTGCATTCAATAAAGCTCACCTACCTCCAATGGCTAAAATTCAAAGGTAAGTATAAGAGAAGAAAGCAGAGATGAGAAAAAATAGAACTGTTGTATTTCGCCAAGTTTAAATCTTCATTCCTTCACTTACAAATGAGAAATGCCAAACCTTCACACTACAATCTTTTGCAACAACTCATTAAGGCTCTCAACAACTTTTGGGAAGAATATTCATTTCTACATTCAAGTTTCTGAAAGACTTCCCCTTTTCTTTTAGTGAAATACTCTACAAAGTGTATTTATCCTTTCTGTCTTTATCTTTGAGATTGCCTTGAGTTGGTATTGGAGGTCAAACTCAAGAAGAACATTCGTAATTGCTAGAGTGTCTTGCATTTAGTCTACTAGTGTTGTATTTATGCCCCCTAGAGCTTGAATTAAGAAGAGTGCAGTGAAATTAGATTGTTACACCCATGAAGAGTACTTAGTGCACTAGTTGTATTTCTGCTATAAGAGATAGTGAAACCCGAGACACTAAAGGAGAGTGTTTTTGGAAGAGTGGAGTAGAGTAGTTGACTTGAACCATTATAAAAATCTTTGTCAAAATATTTGCTTGCATTATCTCCTAATAGATTGCTAGAGGGATGTTAATCCTCCAAGGGGTCTAGGTAGAATTTTTTTTAATAACCCAATTCACTCCTCTCTTGGGTATTTGCCTAGCATAAAGGGCCAACAAACATCACTAGAGTTATTTCAAATGGACTTATTTGGGCCATTTGATATCTTAAGTCTTGGTGGCAAAAGATATGTGTATGTAATTGTTGATGATTATTCTAAATTTACTTAGGTAATACTATTGGCAAGTAAAGATGAAGCATTTTCCATGTGTCCTAAATTTTCAAAACTTGTACAAAATGAGAAGCAACTTTCAATTATGTTTATTAGAAGTGACTACGATGGTGAATTTGAAAATAAAAAAGTTCATTAAATTTTGTGAAGATAAGGGAATTCACTGTAGCTTCTTAGCACCTAGAACTCTCTAGAAAAATGGATTTGTAGAAAAAAAGAATAGAACAATACAAGGGATGGTTAGGACTATGCCTAATGAAAGCAAATTGTCCAAAATATTATGGGGAGAAGCCGTTAGCATTGCTTGCCATGTGCTTAATCGAGTTACCATTCGAGTAATTCTTAAGAAAACTCCCCATGAGCTTTGGAAAGGAAGAAAGCTAATTATATCATATTTTCATTCTTTTAGATGTATTTGCTATGTACTAAACAATGAGAAGAATAACCTTGAAAAATATAATTCAAAAAGTAATTAGATAATATTCCTTGGTTATTTCTCAAATAACAAATAATTTAGAGTGTTTAACAAGAAAAATCACATAGCAGAAGAATCTATCTATAACCTTTAATGAATTTGAACTCACTCTGAGGAAGGAGAATGAAGTTGTTGCAGAATTTCCAAACACAAGTGCACGTGTTGCCAATAAGTAATAAAGTGTAAGTAAGAGATCATTTCCATGTGGACTTAAGATTAATAACTACCAAATTACTTTAACTCTAAATTTTGTTTGAAAAATCAAAATATGGTAATAAGATACAAAAGAAAAGAAATCTAAACTAATGGAATTTAACTAGAAGACAGAATCTAAACAAGTAGAAAATCAATAGTTAAGACATCTAGGGGTTTTGAGTTCACTGGATTAATCCTATTCTATTTCATCCAATTTAATCAATCAATGTTTATTACTATATTGATAATGAATTTCTCCTTTTTAATTATTATTCTTTCTCAAGCCATAACAATCTATCTCTATTAGTAAATTTCCTATATCTCTGTAAAAATTCTGAACTAACTAAGATACATTAAGATTAAGAAATTTATAGTGTTACATAAGCCTCATGGCCTCATGGATATCTTTATTTCATGATAATCTTATAGTATTTAACCATGGTCAATAATCACTTCTCAACCTCCAATTGAATCACAAATCATGCATGTTACTATTACTATGTATGATTTTGATGATAACAAAACTTGTATTAAGTTAAAACAATATGTGTGCTTAAAGTCTCTAACAATCAAATCCATAATTTTGAATTGATAATTGTTAATTAATATAAATACATAATCATGAATGTTTAATTATGCAAGTATACATCCTTTGCTTTATGGTGCGCTTAACTTCATTCATGAGTTAATTATACTAAGCACCAAATTCACTTAAGCTTTCACATTTCGTGCTGAATAGAGATGTATATAATTCCTGCTCTACAACATGTTAAAATCACATATGGATAAAGTATATTATGATAATATATCTGAAAGCTAATAATGTAGCAAGTATAGAAAATCTCTAAGTGCAAGATAACAATTGTCTGCAATAAACTACCATAATTATTAGCTACATTTCAAAAGGATTAAACTGTTGAAGGTTGTGAAAGAAGAAGAAAGAGAAAGCAGAGGCTTTGAAGACAAGTAACAAGAGAGGTTACATTGTAATAGACAAAACTTCCACGGATAAATGTAATAGAAGAAAACAAGACTTTTGAGATGCACAACAACAAGCTTGCCTTATCTATTAACCTCAAAGAGAAACTTTCATAAACAAATATAGATAGAAGTAATTCAAGATGAAGCCATGGTCAAGGAGCAGAAAGTTGACTGAGAAATTCAAACTATCTACGCCAATCAGAAAAAATTTGTCCGAGACATAGAAAGAAGAAGAAATCTCATCAAGCATTCAGATAAATAAAGAAAGAAGGAATTATCACCCAAACAATTATACACAAAGCAAAAAAAAACTTTTTCTGAAAAACAAAGCTAGAAGAATCGATTTTTCTGAGGATAAAAAGGCAAGATGAAGAGACAAAGGAGTATAACTTTGGCTAAGCTTAGACAGACAAATCATGAATGAAGAAAGCAAGAAGTTGCAATAATAAACTTAATCTACTGCCCAAAGAATGCAGAACAAGTGAAGAAATCAACTTTATCTACAAATTACCTTCATCTGTTACTTAATTCAGACAAAGCAATAGACAAAGTAAAAGATGAAGTAGAAACTACATTTTAAGGATAGACGAAGCTGCATAGAAAAGTGGCTGCTTGGAATAATGAGCTTCAATAGATAGAAGCACATTCATTTGCAACTTACTATAAACAAACCTATAGATGAAGTGTAGAGTAATTCATCCGAGATAAAGTTAAGTAGAGTTCATTTGTCACTTACATCAAACAAATATTACACTTCATTTGTTTGAGCAAGACAAAGTAGAATTCATTTTCCACCTCTAATAAACAAATGTGAAACAAAAGAAGAACATAACACTTCATCTATTCATGAAGACAAAGGAAGTTTTGTCCATTAGCCAATTCAACTTCTTTTGCACCACCTAGAGTTTGTCTGTTATTTACAACAGATAAAGCACACTCATAAAGGATCGATTGACAGACAAATCTCCTGGAGGAATTCTTGCAGACAAAGCAAAGTTTGTTTATCAATTACTTTGACTTCATCTATGGCACTAAAGATCATTTGTTATTCACAACAGACAAATTTCACTCATGAAGGATCAATTGACAGATAGACAAATGGGAGAATTCATCTATAACTTATCATAGATAGATGCAGACAGAGAGAGGATGTGACTTGTCAAAAAAATCAATTTATGTGACTTGCATCTATGTGGCATCTACACTCTATGCTTCAAATGTAAAAAATTATCTTAGTCACCATTTTCGTAGCAATAAACGGTGTTGTAGATTTTCTAGCTGTGATAAGTCAAAGAAGGAATATCTTTTGACACAACTTTTCTTCCCCTCTAAATGGCAATGTAGTAGCTTGAGAAAAATCAGAAAGGCATGGACTTCAATGGAAGAAATCTCAATGGTCTTATTCATTCAAAGCTGCTCTCATTTTTATATTCAACGGAACCTATCTTCTCTAATGGTCAAATTTATGAAGAAGCCATTTAAGGAGAAGAGGTGGAATGATTCAAAGGTGGTGAAGGAAAACATTTGAAATGACCTTAACATTATACAAATCCTTCCACCCATGGTCAAGAGCTTAAAATGTTATCTATCTTTTATGAGTGTTAATCTGAATATTCTTATGGTCATCAATTTACATTATGGGAAGATCTTTTGTATTGCATAGAGCTGCTAAAGGATCACATCTTTCCTTATGCTTCATTATAACACTTGTATTAGTTTTCTGGTTAATCTAAAAACTAGGGAGTTGTTGATAATCTCTAGAAAACCATCAAGTTTGCTAGTGAACTTAGAAACTAGTGAGTTTTCTAGTGAGCTTGTGAAAATTGGAAGAGTGCTAGAAGTGCTATATTTACGCCTCCTAGAGTTGGAATCATTCCCAATTCACCCTTACTCCCTTGGGTTAAGCCATACTATTAGACTCTATAATGTAGAAAAGGCTAACATAATTTCACAAGCATTAAACTTAGATTAAACACTCAACATAGATAATGAATAAATATCAAATTGAATTAAACTAAATATTCATAATCCGGTTAGATCGTTCCCCTAGAACAAAGTGTTTAGCTCATAGTGGAGTTAAAAGAAATTATAAACACTGTCTTAAACATGATAAAAAAAAGAGAAAAAGAATTAAAAGAACATTGAGAATTCATGTAGCATTGATTTTCTCTAAGTTGCACTCTCTTTTGTTCATAGTAGTCCCTCTTCCAAGTCTCCTTGTTAGATTTTGTCTCTTGCCAAAGATTCGCTCTATGAACTCCTTATTTTGATGTGAAACCTCCTTTAAATAACCCTAAATTAGGGCATATTTTGAACTCCTCCATGAATAATAACACCTCTTATGCATAGAAATCTTCTTTTAAGAATAACTTGAATCTTTTGTGTGAAAAGATAGCTTCCCAAAAGCTATAGTGCATAAAAAGTGGGATTTCTAAAAATAAATTAAGCTTTTGCATGTGCTAGACAATGTGGCACCCAACCTCTATCCATGACCCTCTTTGAAATAGCAATGTGGGTGCCAAACCACTCTGAACTGTATTGCTTACATCTAAAAGAGATTTTAAATTTAGAATTTTAACACAAGTTTTTCTGTAAGCTTCTTCAGAGGTTTTGAAACTACACTTCAGATCCTCTAAAGCTCGTGATTGCTAACAAAAATACCATTGAGAACTTATATACATCTTCAGAGGTTTGAAAACATTACTTCAAAACCTCTAAAACCTCCCAATGCTAGTTACAACACCTTCCGAATATCTAGACATGATTTTGGAGGTTGTAACATTAGGAATCTATCTGCAATCTGTATCCTTTGAAAATGCCTTTGAGTTCTAGAATTTGATTGCAAAAATTCTTCTGTAAATTTTCCTTAGAGGCTCTGAAATTGCACTTCAAAACCTTTGAAGCCTCTAAACTCCAACTAAAATGTTTTCAAAAACTTTTAATTTGCTTTTGTCTTCAGATTCTTCATTTAAGCTTTTTTAGGTGTTCTGAAACTTCACTTCAAAACCTCAGAAGATCATGTTGAAGAGTTCAGAGTCTCATTTCAGAAGGTCCAAAGTATACTTCTACACATCTGAAGCCTTTTAGTGCTAATTAAAGCTCCTTCAGAACCTCTGAAGTTATTTTTAGAAGCTCTAAAATAATGGAATTACTTTCTCAATCATGCTTATGAAATCACTTCATATAGCCGCCTGAAACCCCTTTAGACCCTCTAAAGTTGATTTCAAAGTCTCTGAAGCTCCAAATGTAGTTTCAATATTTTGGTCATAACTTTCTTGTTTGATAATGAAACACATGATTCTTGGCATATTGGATAGATAATTCAAAGCTCTACAACTTTCATGGTGAACATTTTTTCTTAATCAACCTCCATATATGCTAAAAATTCCCTCAAAGTAATGTCGTTGTCATCTTCAACTTCTTTTTGATTGTTTTAATGCCCAAAACAAAACTAACTCCATTAAGTGCAATATATAATCAAATGTTATCATAAACCAATGAAATCATGTCATTTGAGGATCCAAAATATGTGAATTTAGGTATTAAAATATGATAAATTATGAGCTTATTAATATTGATATAGATAAAGTTATAAAGAAGATGAAAAAGCCACAATTGGAAAATCAAGGGGGAGAAGGAACATCAAAACAAAATAATGATTCAAATTCAGACAATGAAAAGGAAAAGGTAAGTGAAGGTAAATTTCCCTTCCAACATCCCAATGATTTGAAATTCATACATGCACATTTTAGAGACCAAGTTATAGGATATATATATATATATGTGATGGTGTTAAAACTAGAAATTCCATACACAATATATGTTAACATTTTGCATTTGTCTTTAACATTGAGCCAACCTGCATTGATGAAGCCCTCAATGATGAAAACTAGATAATTATAATGCAATAGGAGCTAAATCAATTTGAAGAAAATAAAGTATGGAATTAATTCCCAGACCCAAGCATCTTGATGTGATTAGAACAAAATGGGCTTTTAAGAACATATTGGATGAAAGTAGACTATATGTTAGAAATAAAGCTAGTTAGTAGCTAAGGGATATTCCCAAAAAGTGAGACTTTAAGGAATCATATGCCCTTGCAGCTAGATTAGAAGCAATAAGGATGCTGCTTGCCTTTGCATCCGACATAAACTTCAAGCTATTTCAAATGAATTTAAAGAGTGTGTTCCTTAATGATTATTTGAATGAGGAAGCATATTTTGAACAACCTCTTAGTTTTGAATCAAATGATTGATGGCATTATCTTTGGTGCCACTAGTGAAGTTTTATGCAAAGCATTTTCAAGTATAGTATAGGATGAGTTTGAAATGAGCATGATGGGAGAGCTTAATTAATACTTTGGATTGCAAGTCAAACAAAGAGAAGATGGAATGCTCAAGAAGTTTGGAATTGAAGGAATGAAAGCAGGTACTATACTAATGAGCACGTCAACTTGACTAGACAAAAATGATAAGGGTGAACTAGTAAATCAAAAACTGTATTGTAGTATGATTCGTTCTCTACTTTACTTAACTACATCTAGGCCAAATATATTGCTTAGTGCATTTTTGTGCACTGAATTTTAGTCAATTCCAAAGGAGTCACACCTATTTGCAGTGAAACAAATTTTTGAGTATGTAGTTGATACACCAAGTATTGGACTCTGGTATCTAAAGGGTTCAAGTTTTGAAACTATTGGATATTCAGATGTAGACTTTTTTGGATACAAACTTGATTTGAGACGTACAAGTGGAACATGTTAGTTTTTTGGAAACATATTGGTTTCATGGTTTTCAAGAAAACAAATAAGTGTTGCTATCTCCATTGCAGAAGCAGAATATATTTCTATTGGAAGTTATTATGCACAACTATTATGAATGTCACAACAACTATTAGATTATGTATTGAAATATAGAAACATCCCAATATGGTGTTACAGTATGAGTGAAATATGCTTGACGAAGAATCTTGTGTTAAACTTATGCACTAAGCATATTAAAACTACACACCACTTTATTATAGACCATGTAGAATGCTCAACTTGCTAACATCTTCACTAAGCCATTATCACCAAATAGTTTTTATTAATTAGAAGAGAATTAAGAATGACAAACACAAACATATAGGAACATACATTGTCATTTTTTTTTAAATTGCTATGTTTTTGTGATGACTTGCTTGTGAGATGTGTTGAAATGTATGAATGATGAAAATCTTGAGAAATAATGAAAAATAGAAAATAGAAAAGTTAGGAATTTAGGTTTGGTGAGGCAGCTATCTTAGCCACGGGTGCCCGGTACTGCAGGTGCTTGCTAACTGCTCTCTATGATTTGAAAAGGGTAAAACCCTTGCATACCATTTCTTCCTCCCATTGCTTTCTTCTTTCTGCCAGCTACTTCTCATTTTGACTTGATTCACCTTTGTTCATTTTCTCCCTGAAGCCATCACTTTCTTGCATTTCTAGCACATTTCCATCATTCCCTAACTCTTTCTGTACCAATGACCCCTAAAGTAGCAATCTCCAAATCTTCCCCAAGTCCAAAGAGGCTAGAATTCGAGGAGGAGCTTCAACCTTTAGAGGAAAAAGCTCTAGAGCCACATTTGGATCCAAAGGAGTTTGTTTCAATATAGTCTTTGAATGTAACCCCCCTGGATCCTCTCCTACTTAAGAGCACAATATGGATGAAGAACAAGAAGTAGGCATGGATAGAGAAAATGAGAAAATAATAATGTTTGATTTAACAACACTACCAGATGTAGTAGATGGAAAGAAGGTCCCTGAGTCCAAGTTTACTCGTAAGGACCTTCCTAATAACTATTTTGGAATTAGTGGGAGAAAGCATAAATTTTATACAACTATGTTGGGGAGGATAGTTCACATATAGAGGAAAATTGACCTGAATTTCCTCAACAAGTGCCACTTAGATATATAGGGAATGCTAAATTTCTAAGGTTGGGGGGAATTAATTGAATACGATGCCAAGGTTTATAATGAGTTAGCGCTAATCTTTTTCTTCAACTAGAATCCTTGGTAGTTTCACTCAACCGTAAAGGGGATTGACATTCGATTTGCTACCAACATTATCTCACTAGAGAGGCACTTAGGAGAGATTATGAGAGTATCATATGATGAAGATGAAGTGGATATGAAGAGTGAAGAGATATTTAATGCACCTATCTACAATCAAGCACATAAACACATGAAGACAATGGACATGACCATTAAAATGAGAGTGTTAAGAAAGGTCATGGAATCCATAATAGTTCCCAAGATAGGTGGAATAGAGACAACCACTAAGTCCAAGGCTAGGATTTTATGGAAGATATATAATTACAACAAATTAAGCCTTCCTAGACTCTTTTTGAATGCCTTTGGTTATATGCCCTCTTGCACTAAGCATATAGTTCTTTATTGAGTGTGGCTCACCAAGGTACTCAAGTACTTCCATGACCTTGTCTAAGGAGAGTCTATGCTCTACATTTTAAGCAATAAGAAAGATTGGGTCGGTGAAACTATTCTTAAAAGGATGCAAATATAAGAAGCAAAATATAGGGCAGAATAAGACATAAAACAAGAAAGGGATGCAGGAAGATGAGGAATCCACTAAAGAGGATAGAGCAGCCTCTCAAGTGGAGCAAGTAGACAATAGGGAAGTGGAAGAGAAGAGAAGGAAAAAGGAAGCAAAAGAGAGAAGGTAAGGAAGCCCATAGCACGTGCAATAGGCTTTTATGTCTTCATAAGCATCACCTCTTACATCTATCTCACCTAGACCCTCATCTAGTTTTGCTTGGCTGGATACCGAAGTCAAACAATTGAGAAATGATATTACATAAATTAGAGTAGATTAGGCATTTGTTGAGAAGAAAATAGATGTTCATCTTTCTCACTTCAACCTAAAGTTTACTCCATCCCCTGATCATTTACATTTGATTCTAAATCCTACTTGGCTTAATTTTGATGATGAATGTGATGTTATAACCAAGTTTTGATGATGAGTAGACACATGAGTAAGATAGTTAGGTACTAATAGTTAATTTCCAAGTGTTGTACAACTAAAATGATAAAATCAAGAAAATGCACAAGCAAAATATGTCTTGAAGTGATATGAAATGCAATAATTCAAGAAATCAATGTAAAAATATCACAAATTAAGTTTTAGAGGAAAAAATAATATAAATGCACAAGAATGAGAAGCTTTGAAATTTTAGAAGTTAGTTTAGAAGTTCAAATGAGGCTTGAAATCAAATCTGAGAATTTTAAAAGTTAGTTCTGAGAATGCTTAAGAAGTTTCTGAATTTAGCTTAAGTTGTAGAACCTCTTTAGAAGAAGTTTCAAAGGATAGCTCCCAAAGACTCGGAGGAGTCTGAAACCAAGTCATAAATCTTTCAAAAGATACTTCATAGGTTCCAAGCAATGTCTAAAATTAAGATAGGCAAAAATCCATTTCAAAAGTACTTGTAGAGGAAGGAATCTAGTTTTAGAGGTTTAAAATGTAGTTTGGAAACAATTGCAAACTTAATAAAATTTTAGAGGATCCTTTAAAGGAAGCAAAAGATCATTAAAGGCTAAAAGACTAGTCGTTACTAATAGTTGAGTTTGTCAGTTCTTTAGAGGAAGTTTCAAAGGAAGTGTCGCAACCTTCAGAGCTTTAAAGTGGTCGCTAGAAGAAGCCTTTGCATTCAAAATACCTTTAGAGGAAGGAAGTTACAGTCCTAGAAGTCTAAAATTAAATACACAATGGTAACTAACACCCTCACCCAATCTTCAGAGTTCTAAAGTTCTTGTTGGAAATGTTTTGATAAAATGAAATGCAAGTTACCAAAAATGGTTAGAAATTTTTCAAAAATGAAAATAACAACTAAATTATCTTCAAGGGTATAAATAGAGGATCAAATCATTAGAAGAAGTTAGTTAAGTAATTTAAGAGAGCATTAATGAGCATTTATAAAGCATTCAAGTTTTCTTTCAACCAAAACCTTCAAACTCCAGTTATGCTACACTTTGATCCAAGGATCAATGCATCATCCATGTTACATCCTTTGGAATCTTAACATTACTGTCTTTATTTATTAATAATTTATTTATATATTCTTTAATTGTGTACAAATCCTCCTAAGTAAGAGGCATCTTTATTTGTACAAGTTTATATTGTTGAACATACAATATTATATAGCTTGATTTTGATCATGAACATTCTTAATCAATTATGTTTTGATGATGAGTATAAACTTTATAATGCTTCAAGGAAGAAACCAAGTAAATGCTCAAAATAACTAAGTATATAAATTATAGATATACTTAAAAGAAGAAAACAGAAAATTTAGAGTTATTAAGAAAACTTCGAAGTAACTTTGGAGTTGCTCATGAACTTCGGAGATAAGAGAATAACCCTTCTGAGCCAATGAAGAATTTTGGAGACAAAGGGAAATCCCTTCGGAGTTACAAAGTCACAAGCTTTAGAGTTAGTAAAAGCATTTTTGTGACAACCCAAACTTTGGTAAGTATAATTTTTCAATTATAATAAAATTTTTGGAAATTGGTGGAAATTTAATATGATTTTGGGTATTTTTGGTAATTTCACCTTTCTAGAGCAATTTTAGTATTTTGACCATAACATCTTTGAACAAACTAAAAATTGAGTGATTTTTATTCCATGCTTTAGATATTTTCAAGGCATATAACTTTCATGTTGTCTATACTTCCTAATTAAGCTTATATTTTGAGTCATGGGTCCCACAAAGTGATGCCTCTTAAATTGGAGATGGTTGTAGTGTTTTGGCTATAACGTTTTCATGAGAAATCAGAATTTAGTGACTTTTGATTCATTGGAAAATTCACGATAAAGGATACAACTTTTGTGATTACCACTTTTGATGAATCAGCCCCCATATATGCCAAATATTTGAGACAAGTGATATTTATTATAATTACATGTGTATTTCGATAAAAATTGAATTTTTATAAAAATCTTGGATGTTAATTGATGATCAAATTGTTGCCCAATTTAGGTGTGATTGAAAGTGCATATATAGCTGTTAAATGTAATGATTTAATTGTACACAAAAAATTTAGTTTATATGGGGCATGGATTATGGTGTATCAATTAGCATATTACCATCCAAAATTAAAAGTAAGTTGATAATTTAGTTGCTGCCCAATTTTGATTACTATTAATTATAAAAAATTATGTTAATCATGTCTATAGATTAGTGAATTATTGATACATGAATATAAGTGTATTATACATGTTATAAATTTCCAAATTATGACAAAAATTAATTTTAAAATCTAATGTAAAATCATTATGTATTGAAGAATAAGGTGTTTAATGATTGAGATTTAAAGTTATGTAGTTGATATATTTTGCTATCCAATATTAGGCTTAAATTGATCATCTCGTGATGTAAGACTCACCCCACAGCTTAGATTAAGGAAATAGGGTAAACATATGAATGTGTGGAAGAAAATAAGAAAATGAATTAGTTAGGAAAATTCACCCATTTGGTGAATAGTAGCACTCCAGGGTAAATAAAAAAAATCAATAATTGGATGTCCCAAAAAAATTTATTTTAAGATGATATGGGAGACTTTTGGAAGATCTAAACCATTAAATATTTTCCTCATGTGAATATTCATCTAAGGTATTAATTTTTGGTGAAATAAGTTTATTTATATGATGAAAAGTACATTTATATAATATAAAATTTTAACACTAAATTGGGCATATTGGTATGTTTAATGGGCAGATTATGTGAGTTGTATAATTTGGTGTTAACACGCATAACTTTTATCTTCTTAATTAAGTCAAATGCAACTCAAAACCTAATTCACTTGTTATGCTAAAGCTCTTCTCCTCTTCTCCCCACATCCCAAAGAGCAGCGGCAACCAATCTCCTTTCCATAGACATGAACAATAACTAGAAGGGAAATTGAAGGGCAATTTCCACCCTTGATCACGTGGACAACAAATTTGTTTTTTCCTCATCATTAGATTCACATCCAGGAGGTAAGGAAGATTATTTTAATTGAAAATAGATGGGTTTTGTTAATTTAATTGGATTGGGTAGCACATTAATGGGAGATATCAATCATGGTATTGTATTACATGCATTGTTTATGTGTAATCTTATATGGAACTTGTATTGTAATGGGAATTATAGAAATCATGGGCTGTTTAGGTTACACAGATCATATGAGGCATGATTTAAGTATTTAATTGTAATAAATGCATTTAATTAGGTTAATGATGGTGAGAATTGCAATTGAAATAGATGAGAATACATTATATGATGTAATGCATCCACTAGAGGGGGATTTAATCAAGTATAAGGGACTATTTTATAAATTATATATATGACCAATTTGTAATTTAGCGAACATGGATATGAGTGTGATTGTAACCCTAAAAGAAGGGGATTAAAGTGTAGAAAACTTGAATTGATGAATGGGAGTGAAAAACCTTGAAAAACCTTAATTTTTGGCTTGGGTTAAGTCATGTAATAAAAATTTATTAAATTACATATTGAGAGTATGTAAATCATTAAAAATGTATTGTGATGCTAATGTAGGGTGTGAGAATTGAATTTCAAGTGGTGATTGATTGGTTACGTTGCATAGAAGGAAGAAATCCGAATTTGTGAACAATAGAGGTAAATAGGTTTCTTACCAAATTATGTGTGATTGAGTACATTGGCATGTTTGGCATATGAGCAACACGATTTATCGTGTTTGTTAATAATTTGAGATGTGTTTATGGATTGTGCTTTGTACTTCAATTTATCACATGCATTCGATGTTTTGAATAGATTGTTACTTGATTTGTGGAGATTACTTTTGTTCATGTAATGTGATATGTGTGAGTATGACATGATATTAGAGTTTATGTGGATGTATGTATGACATAGATGATGAGCTCGCGAGGCTGTAGTGTTACTATGTGGTGTATGGATGGTCTGTGTGGCTGATAGATTGCCTATGTGGCATACAAAGCCTACGTGGTTAAGTGGTGGCCTTTAAGGCACCGAATATATTACATTTGTATGTTTAATTCCTTATGAGCATGCTTGGATTGATTGAACTATGATTGCACTAGCATGTGTTAGTTTGTGCAACTTTATGCATGATTTATAAGGTTTTACTATTTTTCCCTACTTATTGAGTTAGCCCGGACTCACCCTTTTTCTATGTTTTAGATGTCAGGCACGATAGAGGAGCCCAACTGGTGGTTGGTGCCTAATATTGGAACTAGCGATGATGGAGTGATATTCTTTGTTTAACTATTGATTATCTATTGAATAGAGATTATAGTGGATTATGTGACTTGTCATTTATTAATTCATTATTGGTGGATATGTATAAGGAGAGGTTTAAATTATCATTATTCATTGATTATTATTTCTTAGCTATTTTAATGCCATAAGACTACTAGTTGGTCCATGGGACTGTGCATGTAGGAGGATTTGTGGATGTATATGGTGTACATGGATAATCAAATGTATGTACAGGTTTGAAAATCCTCAAATTTAAGGGGAGACTCTGCTGGATTTTTGGCAAGATTTTTCTCTAAAATATGAGTATGTAGCTTGCTGAATTTAAGGGTGTTACAGAGTAGTATCAGAGTGTATCAAGGATAAAAATGAGGAAGAAATAAGTAAATGGAACAACATTACAAGAATTGATCGCCTTTGGAATGAATCAAATGATTTTCATTATTATTAGTTTTCCTCAATTGATTACACTTGCTGTGTACAACAGAAAAATTGTATGTTCACATCCCAGATCACAAGTGGTCCTAATTACATCTCCACAATAGAGAAAAACCCTTGATTAAAAGAAAAAGTACAATGCATCTTAGAAATCCAAAAATAAATCACACACTTTCCCCCAAAATAAATGTGTGTTGTCTTTGGGATTGCCGAGCACATTGCGATGACTTGATATTTAGGAGATCGCCTCAAGTCAATGGGCAGATGAGATGACACGGTTCTAGATTGGGCTACTAGACACTGGGTCAACTTAGAAAATAGGTGTTTTGATCCAATTGGTTTGTCCCAGGTGGAATCAAGCCCGGGTGATTTCTATTGTTAAGACTGTAAGAAACCATAAAGACAGTAGGTATTTTGTGACCCAATTGGCATATCCCGGAAGGACTCAAGACCGGGTGATCTCTATTGTGTTTAGACCTGAAAGAGATCAAAAGAAAATAGGTGACCTAGGTTTGGTTAAGCCTTCTCTCATTGCCCATGAGAAGCTTAGGAAGAGTGGGCCAGGTTAACTGGGTTTAGTTCGGCTCTCTTAATTACCCATGAGAAGCTTAGGAAGAGTGGGTCAGGTTAATTGGGTTTGGCTGCTTTTATGAATGGTATATGCTAAGGTTTGACTCAGTGAGTCATGACTCAGTGACTCGGTGAGTTATAACTCAGTGACTAGATCCTAGACTTAGGCTTTTGAATAAGTTGGTGAGTGGCGGTTGCTAAAGTTTGACTCGGTGAGTCACAACTCAGTAACTTGGTCCTAGACTTAGGCTTTTGAATGAGTTGGCGAGTGGCGGTTGCTAAGGTTTGACTTAGTGAGTCACGACTCAGTGACTTAGTCCTAGACTTAAGCTTTTGAATGCCTTGGTGAGTGGTGTTTTCCAATATCCCGTGGAAAACAGCAAGTGGGCTATCTCTGCCATTTATACTGTGAGAGATCGAAGATCCAGACTACAAGAATTAAGCCTAATTACACTTTGAGTTAATTAAGCCTAATCATGACTAACACTAATGATAGTGATTAGTGTTAATGACAGTTCTTAGATGATGTCATTAATTTTCTAATTTATGGGGTAGTTACGTAGTTTAATTAGGGTTCAAACAGGTTTTAATGTGTTTAGAATATCTAAATCAATATTATCCTATTGTCCATTGGCCATATGGGACCCACCATTACCATAGCATGGGTGGGACCCACGTATGTACCATGGTAAGGCCATGGCAGAGTACCGTCAGGCACTAGAGAGGTTACAAGTGGCCAAAGGCCACTAGTGTCAAGTGAGGCACCTGCCTCTTGAAGATTCCTCAA
>JAYJMB010000011.1:566212-652261 GCA_036873735.1 Pouteria campechiana
GTAATATTGCAGTGTGAGGTGTATGGTGTATTTGGAATAAAAATTGTATGGTGGTGTGGTGGATTCATTGTCATCATAATGCAGCCGCAGTCCTGGGGGAGCCTATGGATTTATAAGGATGTTGTGTGGATGACTGGAATTTTTACTTTTATGAATTATAATGAAAAAGATATATCATAATATGTGATGAATGGTTGTTCCTAGGTGGACAACCCTATTTTCAAGGGAGACTGTCTAATTTTTTGTAAAAATTAGGTCAAAAAACTATATATATCAAAGCAACCCACCTAGAGGTGGGAAAATCATGGTATAATCATATGGATTTATGGTGTAAAATGGAGTAACGGCCCTAGCAGGGTGGGGTATCACAATTAAAGATGCTAAATAAAGTTACCCAAGCAAGGAAAATAATGAATAAAAGGGATCCTAACTTGACCAATAGATAAAAGCTTAATTCAAGTTCAAGTGGAAGGAATATGCCCTTTAAGAAACCCAAACAACCATTCTTAAGTACTTATGTACCGAACTATAATTTTTGAAAGAAAGAAGTTTCTAAATAATTTTTTAAAATGGACCTTTCTATAATTTATAGCAAAGATAGAGGCTTTTTACAATTTCAAAGATAAAAGGGCTATTGTGGAATTTGCTAGGGCAACCAAGGTTGTTTTACAAAAATCCTAAATGGACTATCTTGAAAATATTTTAAAAAAGGTCCTTTTTTTATAGATTTGCAGAATGGGTTAATTTTACATAGCAAAAATCAAGGGAACTATTTAAAAAAAACCAAAAAATCTGAATCAATCATCTTCTTCAATCAATTAACTGCAATGAAGGTGGGTTTCGAACTTGTGAAAGAGGGTGTCAATGTTGTTCAACCCCTAACTGGATTTGTTAAACAGCAATTCCAACTTCATTATTGGTCAGACCTGAGTTTTTCGATGCTAGAGATGTGTGGTGGATGAACTAGCAGTCAGAGATGAAACCAATCACTGTGGCATCACTATTTTGGCTAGCCAAAGACAAAGATGAAGGTTGGAGTCTTGCAAAGGTGGTCCCAAAACTAGGGAACCCTATTCTGATGTTGTAACTTGCTGGAAATGAAGATGATGGCTTCCGATGAGCTCTACCAAGGCAATCAAATGGAGTCCTTTGATTTGCTAGAAATCAAACAGGGTGTGCCAAATTAGTAAAAGACAACCTCTACAACTTTCTAACAATGATTTACAAGGCTTCAATGTGGTAGGAATTTAAGATGGACTCATCGAAGTTGGCTGAAAAAATCGACGCAGGTTGCGTCAATTTTAGAAACAGAAACTCAAATAATGGGAGTTACGCAAATTGAAAAAGGAATGGATAGTGGGATTAGGGATTTGGTATGTGAAAGAAGAATCTCAGGTTTTGCTTTGATACCAATTTGATGTAGAACAAGTAAGAAAAAAGAAAAGAGAAAAGGAAAAATCCTTTTAAGAGGAAACGAGGGAAGAAAAGAGAGAAGTAGGGAAGCATTTAGGGAGAATTAAGGATAAATAGAAACAATCAATTTCAATCATAAAGTGTAAACAATCCTAATACAAGCTAACCTATTCATAGATTCACAATAAAAACCCTAAAAATATGTGTAACAAATAAAATAGCAAAACTATCAATCTACTTGTTAGATATAGGTGTATGATTTTGATGATGACAAAACTTGTTATACACTTGATTTGAGTTAATGATGCTTTTAGCTAATGAAGCCCGAAATGTAGACAGATATGCTTGGAATATGAGTACATTATTGGAATACTATTTGTGCAAGCATATTACATTAGCTGCCTACTTGAAGTAAATTTAAAAAGATTATAAATGGAGAAATCATAAGGACCCTCACAGCATTAAGTTTAGTTTATCATATCAAAATGTATACATCATGCTTAAATGAGTTTTTATCTTTAGAAAATACACAACATGAGTTAAAGAGAATATCCTTGTCCAAATCACATGAGGATAATTATATTTTGATTTAAAATAAAAAAATAAATGAAAAATATCAAAGTTTACAAAGTGGCACTAAGTGTAGGACCCTAGCCACTTAGCGCAATCCCCCACGTCTATCGCTTGCCCCGCAGCAGCAATCGTAGTGCCAGCAGAAACCATCTACAATGTCCCAAGAAGGAGTGAAGTTCCTGGACATCTACAGCCAATACTACAGCTATCTTTGACCACAACCGAAGACCGAAGGTGCCATGTCATACCGCTTGCCACATATGTCCAAGGATCTAAAGAACGCTTCAAACCCTTTGAAACAACAAAGGAAGAAACCACTTGGCAAGCCCATATCGCCTGTGCATAATGCCTGGAGTGCAATCAATATCGAATACTGCCTGCAATACTACCCGCCAATAGACAAAGACATGGGTATGAGAGTTGTGCCAAGGATCCGACCATAATCGATTCATCGTACTGCTTTCCATATCGCCTAGAGCACAGCCAAATACCCTAGCCTCCTGTGGTTTCACCTATCAATCTCAATGGTTGAAAATTTGAACATTGTAAAGCCACACACTGCCACCCGGTCCCTTCCAACGGTCAAATTTTTGAGAGATCTATTTAAACGAAGATGTTGGGACGTTTCAAGGTTGTTATTGAATTTATTATTAAAGATTTCTTTGAGCCTTAACTTTCATAATCTCAAGCAACCCAAGCCAAGGTACTCAACCTTCTTTCATAATCTTTCAAGGCTTGTATCTACAACACTAAGGGTAGATCTTCTACACCATAAAGAGCAACAGATCGTCTTCCCCTATGCTCACCAAGAAGCACTACAAAGTGTAATCTTTTCTTTTCATTTTCTATTATGTATTCCTTGAGTTGGTAGAGAAGACCAATCTAAAAACAAGTCTGTTTGTTGGAGTGTGTCTCACAAATAACTTTTTGATCTATTTATGCCCTCTAGAATTGAAATCTAAAAGAGTGTAAAGGCACTAAGGTTTATGCCCCCTTGAGCTGGAATCAAGAAGAGTAGGTCGATTGTTGGAGCGTGTCTCACAATCAATTGGTAAACTATTTATGCTCCCTAGAGTTGGAATCTAGAAGAGTGCTAGGTGCACTATTTATATTCCATTATAGTGAGATATTAGAACCTAAGACACAAGGGATGTGTCCTTGGAAGAGTCGAGTAGGGAGATTATCCCAAACCACTATAAATTGTGTGTGTTACTTATGACTAATTTATTTCCTTGCATTTTATGGCTTTATTATTATTTATCTCATTACAAATTGCATAAAAGCATAAAAAGAGGGAATTTAGTTAAATAGGAGTTTAGGAAGATATTTTTATAAACCCAATTCACCCCTCCTATCTTGGGTTAAGTTGAGCCTAAGGAACGTAGCAATTAGCATCAAAGCGGGCTACATAATTAATTGTAGTGATCCTATGGCTAACCCAGTATTGTCATCCTCTATGTTCAGTGAAGGACTTTCGACTACATACCTTCCATAGTTTGATGGATCCAACTAGCACAGTGGAATAGAATTTTGGAAGTATCTCTTATGGCTAATAACCTTGAGCTGTGGAAGATTATTTTTATTAGCATTGCTGAGGGTGAAGAGATAGCATGATAAGAAAATATCAAGGCTATAAATGCCCTAATGCATGCTCCCTGCCCGTGGGCAAGCTAACTCTGAGGGACAAACTAAATTGCACTCAAATAAAACTAATGTTATTATTGTGATCGACTTGAGTGCAAGAGACAGAGAAAATGAAAAAGAAGAAAAAGAAGAGCTATAAGTTGAAGAATCCCCACAGGTTAAGGGAAAGAAATCTCCAAAAGAACAAGAAGAAGAACATAAAATTGAAGATACTGTGAAGGTTGAAGAAGTCAAATGCATAAAAGGATCCCCACAAGTTAAGGCAAAACTTTCAAAAGAAGAAGAGAAAAGAAACGAGGAATATGAGGAAGATAAAAATGCAGCAGAATTTCCACTAGTTGAAGGGGAGCAATCTCAAAGAAAAAGAAAAATGAAGATGAATGTCAAATTACTAAAGGAGAGATTGTAAATATGTTGCAAGTGAATGCAAAGAAATTGAAGGAAATCAGAGGAAAGAAAATTGGAAAAGCCTTGTAGCAAAAAAAATTCATGTAGATAGAGAGTGAAATGAAGGGAATGAAATGAACAAGAAAGAAGGAAAAGGAAAAAGAAAAGAAAAATGAGTTCGAGAAAGAAGGAAAAGATCTTCTTAAAAAATGTGGATGTTTCATCTTCTTCAAATAACTATAAAAATGAACAAGATTCGAGGAAGAAAATCTCTCTCACTAGAAAATTGAAAAGTTTGAAAACTCAATCTCATCAATCAACTATGAACTAGTGAGAGAAGATGGTAAGAAGAAAGAATATCAAGGCACATAAAAGGATAAATGGCTCCTTAGGATGAAGAAGAAACATCATCCAAGGGAACTAAAAGATAAGAAAGGTAAGTGCAGGTATGGAAATCCAAACTCATATCCTCTTTTTTTTTGGGAATTACATATGTAGATCCCTCATGTATTTACTTTTCATATTGCACCTTCTTGCATAGATTTTTCTAAATGATAATTCTTGAATTAGAAAAATGAAAATATTACAGATGTAACAATTAAGAAAATAAGGAGCTGAATCTAAAAAATCAAGGGGGAGAAGAATCTCCAAACTAAATAAAATTTCAATGCCTGAAAATGCAGAGAA
Organism: Pouteria campechiana; assembly: GCA_036873735.1. Taxonomy (NCBI): domain Eukaryota; kingdom Viridiplantae; phylum Streptophyta; class Magnoliopsida; order Ericales; family Sapotaceae; genus Pouteria; species Pouteria campechiana. The sequence goes on from JAYJMB010000011.1 coordinate 570,917, forward strand.
AGAAGAAAGTGAAAGAAAAGTTCACCTCTAATATTCTATAGACTTAGAACATGTTCTCACATTGATTGAGCATGTCATTGATGAAAATTAATGATTGTTATGCAAGATGAGATATATCAATTAAAAAATAGGAAGGAGTTAGTTCCTAGACTAAAGTATCTTGATATGTCCAAGGCAAAACAAATTTTAGGAACAAACCAAATAGGAGAAAAATTAATGGTAAGAAATGAATTTAGGATTATTGCTAAGAAGTGTTCACTAAGAAAAGGAATTGATCTTGAGAAATTATAAAATCCTGTAGAGCAATATGAAATTACTAAGATACTTTTAGCATTCATATGAATTTTGAATTATCTCTATCAAATGTTAAAAGTGCTTTATAGAATGATTTATTCAAAATGATAAAGTCTATATAGGTATGCCTTATTATCATCATTGCATACATAATCTGTCAAAAGCCTTGAATAAATTGAGATAGGCTTCTAAAGCCTTGGTATGATAGGCTTTATCATTTTTATGTGCCAGTCTAGATTTTGAAAGAAACAAGAGCATACTACCCTGCTTGTTAAAGACGGATTGCACTAACTAAATTGTAGCATAAGTTCATATTAATTTGAATCTACTTATGAAGAGTATGTGCAAGAAATTCCTAAGTGCATGTAGGAAAAGCTTTAAATGAGAACATAAAAGAAGGAGAACAATGAGGAATCAAAATTTTCTTAGTCTACAACTTCAAGCTAAAGAAAGAAAAAGATCAACAAGTGCTAATTAAAAATTCAAGATTGGCATGAAAAACATCACCGCAAGTTGTAAAGACTGAGAAAGAGGTGATAAAGGAAATAAGTTTGCCAAACTTAAAGTATTTACATGGAAATATGCATTGCACAACTATGCTTTTGACTTTTCTGAAATTCCAATGCATTGATGCATAAAGCATAAACAAAAACAAGCAATATTTGTAATATGTGTAAAAGAACATAACTTTATAAATGCTCAACTTGCAAATACCTTCATGAACTCATTATCATATAATGGCCCTTGTGAAAGTAGAAAATACTTAGGAATGATAGACATAATCATAGGGTAATACTTTGCCAAATTTAAATAATATGTACTTGTGGTTATATGATTGAAACAATGATTGAGTGGCCATATAGTGAGGATGATCATAATTATCTTGAGATTTATTATACTCATTTGATTTGTTATTGGAAACTTGAAATTGGTTTAGATGCTTTTGAAATATTTCTGAAATATGGGTTCATGGTTTGATATTGACTTGGGATGATATAAATTATCCTATGAACTCTTATAATTGTGATATTGATTTGATGAGACTGATTGGATAAGAGTTATGTGGTCATGGATTATTCTAGGATGAAACTAATTTAACTCATTATTTTGTTTGAAATTCTAAATTGATAAAGAATTTCTCTGTATATGGATATTGATATAAATTAATACTCATAAGTGATTTCAAATTGTGATCTAATTGAATTGAAACCTGAGATTGATTGAACTTTGAATTAATGTCTATTAGCTTGATTTTAAGTTTAATGTATCTAAATTGATATGGAAAATTCATTGGATACATTTAAATCGATTTAAATATTTAAGCTTGGTTGTGAATTAAACCTTAACATCATTGCAGTCCCAAGGTATATGTCAAGCCTGTTTGGGAAACTTCACAGTTTAAGGTCTCAAATAGGTATTCCAATTGTAGTCAGACCTTCTGTAATCATCATTATGGCTTGATTTGTTATGATTGAAATAATTAAGTAATGCTTCAAATTTAGTATGACTGTGTTTGAACATTTAAAGTTATGTTCAAAATCATGAATTGTTTCACTTAGTGAATTACTCTTATCATTCATGACTATGATAATTATAAAAGTGTTTATGTAATATGCTTCAAAGATGAAATAAGAATGGCATTGGATATGAAATATCATATAGTGAGAGGAAGCAAATGAAGAATTGATAAACTCTCTCATTAGGAAAAATAGAAATTAGTGATTATACCATAGAAAGATATATATGTTAGTATGAGAGCTAGGATATCAATGCACAATGAGAATGATAATTTCATATTGATTCATCTTGCATTGATTACAATCTTTGGTGAACAAATCTTGATTTACTAGATTGACGAGGTGCATAAAGTGATAAATTATGAATTATGATCATCATATGAATAGATTTGCAAAGCATTGATGAATGTATAAGGTCATATAAAAGGCTTATGGATTTAAAAGATTACAAATATGGTCCTAGATGAATTAAAGAGGTATCTTCATGCAAAACCATCGAGCATTGCATTCAAATCTTATTAATGATCTAAGGCTTAGATTGGATGAAATTAGCATTCCTGAAGGATTTTTTTTTTTTGAAAATTTGTTGATTAATGAGCATGTGAATTCAAGGAATTTGAGAAAGTTTGAGAAATATTGTAATTCACATGTTTATCACAAGAGGGAGTGCTATGTAAGGAGCAAGAATGATCTGATATTGTTAAAACAACATAGTGAACTCCAGTTAGGTGATACAGTATATAGATCTTTGGAATATGTTTTTTTTTATCTGGATAAATAGGCCTCCATTTGTGCATCAACATTGTCATCTTGCATCTTCAATAAAGGTTCTCCCTATGGACTCAATTGTAGCAATAAATCCCCTTTGTTGAGCACCTTTACTTGGAGACTTTGATGAAGATTGCCGTAATGGTCATATTTTTAAGTCCATCTTCTATAGATAGAAGGTTAATTTTGAATTAATCTAATTCTCAAATGCCACCTATCTATGCATTGAAATTTAAAATTTATGAACTTGAATGTTTGTGAAATAAATACCAACAAGTGATATCATTCATGAATTCATTATCACAAACAACCCTTATAAAATCATAAATTCTAGAAATATGGTAAACATAAGGTTATACACAGTCAAAATTTAAATAGTATATTTTGAAACATTGAGTGCTAGGATTATGATTATGAATGAATGTTTCAACTTTTGAAATTCATTTTTGTGATTGCCTAAAGGGGGTAGATAGATAACTTCAATATTTGTTTTGGTTGATTGCCTAGTTGGTATTATTGGTTGATTGGCAATTTGTGACCCTTTTTGTAGATTATATCATGATGTTAATGTACACCTGCTAGTTATGTGTGATCATACATGTATATAAACATAAAAGACAAGATTCAACTTGGCTTGATTGAGTTGACTTACTGATATTGGGATATTTCACAAAAACTCAACTAAAAATTGTTTGTATATTTTGAAAACTTCTAAATAAGTTAATACTAAATCTATTTGGGGAACTTCATGGTTCAAGATCTCGAATAAAAATTCTATCCCTAGTCAGATCTTGTGTAATTAATATATAAGATTTAACAAACTATGCAATAAATTGAGCCTTTAATGAGAACTATCTTTTGCTTCAATTAATATTTGAATGAATGTTACCCATGACATGAATGTGCTTTATATTATTGAATTTTTTAATCCCATATTCATGATGTTCATGGTAGCGCCTACATATCCTATCTTTTAAATGTAAAAAGGAGGAGAATATAACCCACTCATAAGAAAAGACCTGCTTCCCACCTAATAGTCATTTTTTATTCTAAAAAAAAGGAGGAGAAATATGTGTTTTATGACTTGTTTCATTCTCAGTGAAGGTGATACAAAAAGGGGAGAAAATGTCATGTAACAAGAATGATATAACAAGAGGGAATTTTCGAAGGAATCAAACTCCAAATATTATATATTCAAATAGTTAGGGAGAGTTTGTTATTAGATAATTAGCACATCTTTTAAATATGACGAGTCATCAAGTTTTACCATCATTAAAAAGGGGGAGATTGTTTGATATAGATGTATGATTTTAATGACAAAAAAACTTGTCTTACACTTGATTTGAGCAAATGATGCTTTTAACTAATGAAGCATGAAATGTAGACAAATATGCTTGGAATATGAGTACATTATTGAAACACTATTTGTGCAAGCATATTACATTAGCTGTCTACTTAATGTAAATTTAGAAAGATTATAAATGGAGAAATAATAAGGATCCTCTTAGCATTAAGTTTGGTTTATCATATCAAAATGTATTGAATCATATACATCATGCTTGAATGAGTTTTTATCTATAGAAAATACAAAACATGAGTCAAAGAGAATATCCTTGTTATATAACTTATACAAATCATATGAGGATAATTATATTTTGATTTACAATAGAAAATAAATAAAAAATATCAAATATTACAAAGTGACAATAGTGTAGAAAATCTAAGTGCAGGATCGCGGCCACCCGCGCCTATTGCCTACCCCACAGTTGCAATCTTAGCCGCCAACGAAAATTGCCTATAGAGTTCTAGGAAGGAGTAAAGTTCCTAGACATCTACAACTGATACCTCAACTACTTGTGAATACTGCCTACAGCCACAGCCCAAGACTAGAGGTGCCATGTTATACCACTTGCCACATATGTCTAAGGATTTGAAGCACACTTCAGACCATCTGAAACAATGAAGGAAGAAACCGCCTGGCAAGCCCATATCATCAGTGCATAACACCTGGTGCCTAATCGATATCACATACCGCCTACGATACTGCCTGCCAATGGACAGAGACATGGGTATGAAAGTTTTGCCAGAGATCCGACTGCAACCGATTCATCATATCGCTTGCCATATCGCCTAGCGCATAGCTGAATACCATAGCATTCTGCAATACCACCTGCTGATCTCAATAGTCAAAAATTTGAATGTTGTTAAGCCACGCGTTGCCACCCAATCCCTTCCAATGGTCAAGTTTTGGAGAGATCTATTTAAAGGAAGATGTTGGGACGTTTCAAGGCTGTTGTTGAATTGAATATTGAAGATTTCTTTGAGCCTTAACTTTCATACTCTCAAGTAACCTGCCAAGGCACCCAACCTTCTTTCATAATCTTTTAGGGCTTGTATCTACAACACTAAGGGTAGATCTTCTACACCATAAAGAGCAACAAATCAAGTCTTCCCCTACACTCAACGAGAAGCACTACAAAGTGTAATCTTTTCTTTTGATTTTTTGTTATGTATTCCTTGAGTTGGTAGAGGAGACCAGTCTCAAGAAGAACAATTCTAGTTGTTGGAGTGTGTCTCACAAATAACTTTTTGATCGATTTATGCCCCCCTAGAGATGGAATTTAGAAGAGTGCAGAGGCGCTAAGGTTTACACCTACTTGAGATGGAATTAAGAAGAGCAGGTTGATTGTTAAGAGTGTGTCTTATAATCAATAGCTAAACTGTTTATACCCCCTAGAGCTGGAATCTAAAATAGTGCTAGGTGCACTATTTGTATTTTATTATAGTGAGATAGTGGAATCCAAGACACAATGGGTATGTCCTTGGAAGAGTGAAGTAGAGAGGTTATCTCAAACCACTATAAATTGCGTGTGCATCTTGTTATTGATTTATTTTCTTGCATTTTATTGCTTTATTATTTATCTCATTACAAATTACACAAAAGCCCGAAAAGGGGGAATTTAGCTAAACAAGGGTTTAGCAAGAAATTTTTATAAACCTAATTCACCCATCCCCTCTTGGGATAAGTTGAGCCTAAGGTACCTAACACTAACCTCATACAATATTTTTTTAAAAATTCCTAATCAAATAAACAAACCTTAATTTCTATGATTGCGTGTAGAATAGATATGAATTGGGCACACATCACAATCTCCATCAATTTATTTGATGTAGAAAAAGTAGAAAGAAAAGGGAGATGTAGAGAAGAATTATGGAGAATTAAGACAAATAGAATAATCAATTTCAATTAAAAAGTGCTAACAATCCTAATACAAGCTACCTCATTTACATACTCAAAAAAAATTACAAAAAAGATTTGTAAAAAATAAATACCATAATTACGAATCTAATCTAAATATAATATTTTAAAATTTCTTATTCAAATAAATAAACCCTAATTTCTATGATTGCGCCTAGAATAGGAATGAATTGTGCACACATTATGATCTCCATTACATAGCTCAATCACAAGAAATTAAAACTCGAATAGGGTGATTGGCAACTCCCTCAGAGTGGAACGATCCACGATTTTAGAAGGTGTGACATGGGAGCATCATAGGAGAAGATAGATAAGTGGAGATCATGCGAAATCAAAAATTGCTAGTTTATGTTATCTCTATGGTTATGTTTAGGAAAAAATGGGTTATTTTTGCTTCAGATATCTTGTAAATGGTGGTTGTCTCTCTGGTTATGAGTTGCAGTAGTGAGAGAGATGAAGTCATGTTAAGTTGGACAATTATGATGAGTTTATGGGGGCACCCCAAGAGGGTACATTAGGTCATGCTAATCTAGTGTGGCAAATAAAAATAGTGGAACTTGTAGGATGGATGTTAGCACTAGCTATCTTTAGGCTAGTTTGTAGAATTTTAGCAATATTAGATTTTTTTATATCTTATATTATGCAAGGATCTTTAGGCTTGTGCATGGGCTATAAATTATCTGAAAACTCATATTTGTACAAGAATATAATAATATGTTCTCTAAGGTCAAGATGACACAAAGTAAAAGAGATTTTTCCATACATAAGAGTAGAAAGCTAAAAGAAAATCTTCAAATTAGTTTTCAATTAGAGAAATCATTATTTTTTGATATTAAAGCAGGCTTTAAGCTAAATCACATAAATATTTGTGTTTATATGATTGTGTGCTTGTGTTCTCAAACATAGCAAAAAATAGGTGATGGTAGTGATTAGGAGATAAAAAAGATGATTTTTTAAATAAGAAAGTACTGATAGATTTCACAACAAAGGTGGCAATGATCATGAGATGATAATGAAGAAGAGAGTCAACTAGTGATTTGGGACATAAGAAAAAGGTGGTACAAGTGATGGCATGATAATTAACAAGAGAATACTGTAAACATGCAAAGATGTGAAGAAAATGGTGGTTATGATGATTAGTTGGGGAAGACTAGAGTTATTAATCATGGCAAATGGTTGAGGAAAGGGATAATGAAAGATTTTATTCATTTATTTTAGAAAAAATAGAAATAGTTTGCAATATTAATAAACTTGGTGGTCCATCCATAGTACTTGATAAAAATTGATGGATGATAAAAAAAAATTTACCCTGAATTAAGTACTTTGATGTTATTGTATTAGTACCACATTTAGCCTACAACCTTACCATGCATTCTTAAATCTATTCAGGAAAGTTAAATGAAGATTGATTCGCATACAAAGCATAGTAAGACATGCGTAAGACTTTCTTATAACAAACACCGGCATTGTAATGGACGCCATTCTTTTTTATTCATGGTCGTAAGGGATGATTCAATGAAATCTAATCCATCTAATGTTCTCATAAGTGCTTTTATAGCCAGGAATATAAAGACTATTTTGATAAATGTTTTGGTAGGACACAAAATCAAAATCATTTAAGAGTGAGTATTCACCCTTTAAATTATTTACGCTAAATAGTTTTGATTTTTGGGCCTACAAAACCTCTTTAAATCTAATATTTAATTTACTAGCTAAGTGTTTCTAAGCATCTTAGTTAAATTAGATTTCGCCCAACCATCCCTTTTGACCCAAAACAATAAAGCTCCATGGAACCAATTCCATTGCTTCACCGTTGTTTTACAAACTAGTTGTCGTAGCTTGGTTCTATGGCGAACATTAGAAGCCTTGCCAGCTTAACCTTGGCCATTTCCAACTTATCTTTGAGACTGGGCATTAATCACTTTAGCTACAATAGGGCATAGATTTTGTCCAACACTTGGCATTGCCACCATAAGGCCATATCTTACCACTGTCATGATTTTCTTTCAACAAGTTTTTCATCCTTACTTCTCACAAGAGCCTTCCTTCGTGACATTTCTGTCATCAACCTCCATCACAAATCAGGCTGACTTTTGCACTCTTTGTTGTTAGCCCAAGCATCTGATGGATGGGACTGCCTCACATTAAGCCAGGATTACACTTCTACTCCACCCAGTACAACCTGCATATTGTTTTTAGGAGTTTTGTCAGGAAATTAAATATATCAAAATATGATATTGAAGGATCATGAATAGAAGACTTACTTATAAGACTTGATATGATTACAACCTAATAGATCTGTGGAAGACTCACTTTGATGAAATGCAAACTGCCAGAGTCTACAACAGAAAGCACATTCCAAATCCCAAGGATAGTGATGATGATCCTAGAGAACTCTGATTGGAACCTAGAGAATGCCCTAACTTTTGGGAAGAGGAGGAGAGGCTTAGAAGTGTGAGGGTTTCACTTCTTAAACCCTTACATAAGAAAAGAGGTTTTCCTTTTATAAATAACTTATGCTTAGAATACTAAATCAATTAGAAAACTGCTCTCCCAAAGCAACATACATAATCACCCTAATATATGGTGTGGATGCTTAGGGTTTTAATACCATGCAACAACTTTCAATCATAAACACCCACATAGTTTACACCATTATACAACAAGCATTGAAAATCAATCTTATCTCTTCATACAGGGAAAATGGAACGTGTGACAAAAGCGAGAAAATACAAAGCTAAGGAGCACTATATTAAGCCATCATCAATCTAACATAGTAGCTACCTTATGAAATCTCATAAAACATATAATATTTTAGTTTACCATATATAATCATATATATGATTTGGGGTAAAAAATTATATTTGTATGTGTTGTTAATCAATTTTGAGGCATGAGAATCATCCATGTAAAATACAAATGGACGTATTGTACTACAACATTCACGATTGCATGAAAAGGTTTTTCCTTTTGGGGTTTATTATTATATGCAGCAGACCACAATCGGTTGCGTATAGTACTATATGCAATCGTTTTGGGTCAGATGCATATAGTATGGATTTGCAAAAAAAAAAAAATTATTAAGCAGTGGAGCCATAGTGCTCCTTTCACAAATCATAGATGCTTTGTAAAAATTATGAAATGAGCATATGTATTTGAGAAAGAGAAACCCACAAGCTTTTATAGCTTTGAAATATGCTTAATATTTTAGTTTAATATATATATATATATATAATCATATATTAATGATGTGGGTGAAAAAATTATGTGTATATGCGTAGTTAATCAATTCTGTCTCATGAGAATCATGATATAAAATATGCATGGACGTGCTATACTACAACATTCATGATTGCATGAAAAAGTTTTCCCTTTTTGGGAAAAATTTTATATATGCAGCTGACCACCATTGACTGCACATAATATTATATGCAGTCAACGTCAGTTGCATATAATACTATACGTAGCTAACCCAAAATGGTTGTATGTAGTTTTAAATGCAACAAAAAAATACGCAATGACTCTACAATGCTCCCTTCATTAATTATAGACGCCTCCTATAAATTAATGAAATGAGCATATATAATTGGGAAAGAAAAACCCACAAAATTTTAGGCTATTCAAATGACTTATGATTTTAGTGTACTAATTATATAAATATAAATAAATGATGTGGGTGAAAAAATTATAATCCTATATATTAGATAATTAATTTTGTCTCATAAGAATCATCGATGTAAAATATTCAGTGATGTGCCATTCTACAATATCCATGTAAAATATTCATGGATGTGCCATACTAAATAGTGATTTTTTGTTAAAAAATAAAAAAGAAAGTCGCGAATTTACACATCGGGGTCGGCAGGCAGGTGAACTTCTGGAGATAGTTACAATGTTTTGGCCATATCTTCCTCCTCCAAACTTGGAATCATGTAATTTTTGGGTTGTTGGATAGGTAATTTGAAGGAATACAACTTTTATGTTGAACACATTATCTGAATCATCCTCCATCTATTCCAAAAATTTCCCTAAAGTGATGCCTCTTAACAATTTTTACTTGTTAGAGTATCTAAAGCTCTAGAGACAATTGCAATGTTTTGATCATATATTCCTTGTACAAGATCATAATAATGTAATTTTATTTTTTGAGATAGATAATTAGAAAGTCTAAAAGTTTTATGTTGAAAATATTCTCTAAATCAGCCTCTATATATGTCAAAAATTGGCTACAAGTGATGCTTTTATCATATTCAAATGTGCTGAAAGGTAAAAACCATTAATAAACACCACTTTGGGGCAATTTGCGGGGCATATGGACACTGATTCAGAGAAAGTATTCAACATGAAAGTTCTATTCATTCACATTTTGTTCAAAAATTCAAGAATCACATGATTCCGAGTTCATACAAGGAAGATTTGGTCAAAAAATGCAACTATCTCCAGAAGTTTATGTGGCATGCAGTATACCACGAGCGCTCGCGCATATCACCTTTCACGTAGGTGCAATCACAGTCTCTTGCAGTAGCGCATGTGATGGTCATATCTAGAAGAAGTGGTCTCCCTAAACACCCATGGTTGATACCGTGGGTGCCCGCGCCTATCGACAGGAGCGCAAGCGATACGGTGGACGCCTGCTGTACCGCTTGCCACATGAACTTCTAGAGATAGTTAAAGTATTTTGGCCATATTCTTCATCCGAACTCAAAATAAAATAATTCTTGGTTTTTTGGATAGATTCTTGGTTTTTTGGATAGATAATATAAAGATCTACAACTTTCATATTAAACAATTTCTCAGAATCATCCTCCATCTGCCCCACGAATTGCCTCAAAGTGACATCTATTAACAATTTTTACCTTTCAACGAGTTTGAAACTATAGAGATAACTTTTATAATTTTGCCCTATCTTCACCTTCTAAACTCAGAATCATGTGATTCTTAAATTGTTGATAGATAATTTAAATGGCTAAAACTTTCATGTTGAACACTTTTTCTAAATTAGCCTCCATATATGCCAAAAAATGGTTACAAGTACCGCCTTTGTCATATTTAAATGTGCAAAAAGGTAAAAGCCATTAATAGGCGTTACTTTGGGGTAATTTGTGGGGAAGATAGAGGCTAATTCATAGAAATATTTCAACATGAAAGCTATACCCCTTCAAATTATCTGTCCAACAAACTAAGAATCATATGATTTTGAGTTTGAAAAAGGAATATATGACCAAAATACCATAACTATCTCCAGAAATTCATTTGGCAAGTGGTATACCGTGGGCGCCCACGGTATCACCTGCCAACCGAGTGTGTAAATTGGTTACTTTCATTTTTTTTATGTTGTATAGAACATCCATAAATATTTTATATGGATGATTTTCGTAAGACTATAATAAATAATTAACTAAAATTTTAATTAATTTGAATTATATAAAAGCAAATGGGTTTCTCTTTCCTAATTATATATAATCATATAATTAATTTATAAGAGGTGTCTAGCTAAACATATATGTCACATGGATGATTTTCTTAACAAATAGAGAAATAAAGTTCTATAATTGAGTATTGCTAATTAACTAACAATTTCATAGATATCTTAATGACCATCTCTTTCAATTTAAAATATAGTTGCATTTATATATTAATGAAAAATTTATCCAAACTTGTATCTTTTTTTAATTATTATTGCGTGTTAATCATAATAGAGAATTTTATTTTTAGGAGATGTTCAAAGTAAACACAAGCTCTTCATAATCATTTTTGTCGTGATGTTGGGCAATTGCTTACTCAAATTTTATGAATCTTTGTTAAATTTATTAATTGTGTGATTAGATTTAGATTTAGATTTAGAAGCTAATATATATATACATACACATATATATATATCATTCTTATTCCTTATTATTCGATTTAATGAATGATAATTCAATCTTTATTTTACCTTTTATTTAACAAAGTCTAAATTTTTCTTTTAATTTGATAAATAAAATATTTTATGTGAAATTTTTATAGTTGAAAAACAAAGATAATTATATTGTTGGTTTGTAGAAGGATAGCCCATAAAAATCTTCATTGGTTAAAAGGTAGAAAAATCCAAATTATTAAAAAATAAAAATCTAAAGTTGTCCTCCCATTTTTTCCTTATTGTCTCTCCCATCTCTAACTGCCCCTACAACATGCAACCCTAAAACTCATCATCATTCAATTTTCCCTCCATGTTATCTCTCCCATCTCTAGCTTCCCTTGCAACTCGTGACCCCAAAACTCATCACTGCTTCCTAAACAGAGGATAGTGACAATGGTAAAAAGAAGAATCTCTGCCTTCTTTCCCTCTTAGAGCACCCAAACTTGAAATTCATTTGGGTTTTAGACCTATTGCCAATGAAAACATAAAATGGATGATCGATAGGACAATCGACAGAATGACGACAACAGCAAGAAGAAGAAAAGCGCCTTTGTAGTGAAGGAAGATTCGGTAGCACCTTATTCCCCTCTAAACAAAACAACAGTGGTATCTTCCACAAATCAAAATCCCTTCCATCTTCGACCATTGGCGACGACTCCAAATACATCTCTGCATCTGAACATTTCTTCTACCATCCGGCTATACCCTATTTCGCTACTCCTGCCAACACCCATTTGCATCCCTGCCTTCTAAAGTGGCATTCTTGTATAATTATTGTGTCATTCTTAATTTTAATTTTAGTTTGATTTTTTTAAATACTAGAGATAGATTGCATAACTACCACTGTTACTATTTTCTCATTGTAGCATGCTATCTCTTTCCAACTTTGAAGGTATGAATTGAATTGGGTGGTTTTTTATTAACTTAGAAATTGAAAATGATACATGAACTTCTAAATTTTAGGCTAAGAATGCCATTGAGATCACCATATTACCATGGAATCAATAGTAAATAATCATGCAGGACAGTCATTGAAGAGAATTCAATTGGGGGTTTTGGCATCTGCTGAGAAAGAGGTTTTATTCTATTTCACTTATTTATAAATATATATATATATATGTATATATTATAAAGTTGTGTGTTTCATTTATTCTTCCTTGCATTTCCAATCCAATCTCTCCATATCTCTTATTATCTTGTTTTCTACGTGATGATAACTTGTATTGATGTTCAAAAGTTTTCCATGGATGAGACTGAGAGAGGCTTTGAATTCTACACTGGATGAGGAAATGTTTGCCAATCCAAAAGTTCTAGTGATGTGTGAAGAGGTAATTGAAGAGAATAATGCAAACATTTTAGTCTCCTTCAAATTTCCCTTTTTCCATAACAATTATTTATCTTGTTGTAGGCAGGGTGCTTACAAATGGATTTCCAAATATGGTTTTTGGGGTGATTTTCAAGAGGTAAAAGAGAAAATGGGTGCAGATTTCTAGGTTTGGCAATACCTTAGAGTCTCTTTTGTGGTTTCAAGGAAAGGATGTTGTAATTTTTGGTAGGTAAATGAATGTAGGTACTGTATTGAACTGCCCGACGCTCGACTCACATTTTATCTTTATTGTTGAAGAAGTGTTCCACCTTATATAATTTTGCTTTATGATTCAGAACATTTATGATCTTGTCGAATGGATTTTAGTGTGATCTTAAATTTCTTTTCATGTACATTAGTCCTATATTTTCAGAGACCCATAGTGTTTCAATAATTTGATGCCAGAGATTTATTTTGGTTTTTGTTGGTAAAATTTCCAATTATTTACGTTGGAGATCTAATGAATCCTCATTGTTGTCATCTACTGAGATTTTATTGTTGAAAGTGACTTGATGTTGTTGAACAGCTTAAAATGTTGGTAACTCCAACTTGACATCTTCTTTAGATGTTTTGTTCTGCAAGTGATAGCGGCTAATCAAATTTTCATTAATATTTTTGGTTATTATAATTTTCCTATACCAGAAGCCTGAAAATGCCTTTGTTTGCATGACTATTATACCTTGTACATTTCACTAGGTTTATAGTTGTGAAGTTATTATTTGGGTTTCATTTGAAGCTTTCTAGCATTCTCTACTTATTTAATTATATGCTTGATGGCTTATGATAGGCCATGCCCCTAAAGATCTCATAGAACAAAGAAATTCTATCACTTCTGATAGGTGCAGTAGAAAAAAATTCTTACAAGATCTCATATGGCAACTTTTAGGAGAATGCCCCAGTATTGGTAGTCACTCTAATATGGGACTTTTCTTTGATATAATCTATATGAAAAAAAAAAATAAAGGTCTACCTTAGCGCTCCCATAAATCTTCTCAAAGTCTTCTGACTTGCATATGCTAATGCTAAAAAAATAAACATTATACAGGTACCACAGAGGCTATGCACTTTCCGATTCAGCTTATAGATATGGGTCATTTAGTAGTTGGCTGTGAAGGAAAGCCAAAGAGAATCTAGAGAGTTTGATGAGAAAATGAAAATGCTGCTATGTCCAAAAAAGCTTATTAGGTCTATTTGTGATACATTTTTATTTGACAAGTACTATAGTGATGGTACTTCTTAGTGCATTTGATATCTATAGTACTTTTTGGTAATTCTTTGAGCCTATTTTTTGTATTTTCTAAACATTTGGACTCTTTGAGAGTACTTGGAATATGAATTTAGAATTCCTAATCCTTCTTTTGACATTGACCTTGAATGCATTGTGTATAATTTCATCTTCATATTTTTCTTTGTTGGAAATGAATTTCTGCCACACATGCCTACGCTAGAAATTCATGAGGTTTGTTCTCTGACACAACTGACCATTCCATCTTTAAATAATTTTGTAAATTTAAGTGCATATTGCATAGCATGTAGTATTTATATGATTCAACTGGAGCTGATTCACAATCTCATGTGTTGCAATCTCATGTCATCTTCACCCCTTGTTATTAAGAAAGAAAAAACTAAGGTAATGACTAAATGCCAATGCAATTTCTTTCATGGAACATTTGAACAACAACATATTACATATGGTACTTCCATGTTGATCAGTGCTATTGGCATGTGAACAATTCGAAGTTCATCTTTGGGTTCATGTTTTTAATGTAAATTCTGATAAATGATAAATTGTTAGAGATACACATGTAACTGGAGCTAGAGTTGAAATCCAACCATACAACTCTTTACTCTCCTTTCTAATGACCATATCATTTCCACAATCCTTTGCTGGTTGAATATGTTGGTTCTGTTACTAGGCAAGTGGTTTTGTCGGCTTATTGGAATTCATTATTGCTTCCACTTGCAGAAAGCCGTATGTATGGATACACCTAATCAGGAGATGGAGTAAACAAGCATTGACAGTTCAACATGAATATATTGAGGGCATATTCATTTGGTTGTTTCTTCTTTCTCAATTCCTACCTTGTTTCTTTTTTCTATTCACTGGACATGTTTCTCTAATCCATCAAGCAATCAAATTGCTTGTGAGCTAGCTGAAAGTAACACTTGTATAGATGTAAGGAGAGATGTAATTGTTGCATTCCATGAATTAAAAGCAATTGGTTAGTACTTAATCATGACATTCTCAAGCTTTGATCTATTTCAATGACAATTTGCTCTATACTATGATAGAATGTACAGATCACATGTCCTCGTATACAATGTTCCAGCCAATCATTTTTTTATTTTCTGTAGACTGATTTCTTTTGAAAATCCTCTCCATGCCTAAGTTGGAAATTTTAAGGTTCATCTCCTCATCCAGAAGAATGTTACTAGTTTTCAGATCTCTATAAATTATTCATAACCTTGAATCTTGGTGAAG
This sequence comes from Pouteria campechiana, assembly GCA_036873735.1. Taxonomy (NCBI): domain Eukaryota; kingdom Viridiplantae; phylum Streptophyta; class Magnoliopsida; order Ericales; family Sapotaceae; genus Pouteria; species Pouteria campechiana. The sequence continues at coordinate 586,502 of JAYJMB010000011.1, forward strand.
ATAAAGAAATTCCCAAACAATTCTCAAAGCTATGTTGAAGCGTTCCTTTCAGTTTAATTGATGGTGCTGATTTGGATCTGTCAAAGTAAAATACATGGCATTGCAAGGTGGAATAGTTAAAATGATTCGACAAAAGAAGTTGATTTTTGGGTTTCATGAATGTACCAAACAGAAAGGTGTCGAAGCTTTCTCATTCAACTTTTCATAAGAAGCCTCAACATGTAAGTGATCCTCATTAAGTTACATATATAATGGATTAAAGTTATGATTTATATATACTTATTACTATTGTTTGACATTTAAATTACGGTTGAGTATAAGCATAGGAAGCATCAAAAGGGCTATCCTTTCTGAGTAGATTTGGCTATGTAAAATTTTTTGGTGTGTACAAATTAAATGCAACCAAATATTTAACTGCATATAATTCATAAAGTAATCACATATAACTAAATGCAGCCAACAAAATGATTGCATATAATTTTATGCAACCAACAAGAGATGACTGCATATAAATAAAAATGGCTGCGTAACTATATGCGGCTAGCAAAAAATGGTAGCATATATCTATATGTAACCAACAAAAAATGGTTGCATATGATTATATGCAGTTAGCAAGAAACGGCTACATATAATTACATGCAACCAACATAAAACAGTTGCATATAACTATATGCAGCCAATAGAAAAATGACTGCATATAGTTATATATAGTCAGTCAGCAAAAAACGACAGCATATAAATAGCCATTTTTTGCTGGTTGCGTTCAGTTTTTTGCAACCAACAAAACAACTGCATTTGGCCATATGTGACAAGGCATATGCAGCTAATGGCCAACTAATTTTGTTGGCTGCAAAAAAACTAATTGTAGTCGTTTTTTGACTTTATGCAGCCAAAATGTTGCCTACATTAATCAATTTTTCTTGTAGTGAATATCTCTCAAACATAACATTTTCATATATTTAAAGACTTATAAATTCCTTCCTAAATCACAAAATCGAAAAACTCATAATGCTCATTAATCATCTCTTGTAATAAAGTAAAAAAAAAAGCATCTAAAATAAATGAGAATGTACCACATAATTATACACTTAGCAAATTAACATAAAACTAATGTATTATAAAACAAGCACAATAAATAAAAACATCTTAACATACGATACATGTATATATACACAGTATAATATATACATAACTGTTGCTGAAAGCAGAATTAGCAACAAAAACTATATTGCAAAAGACGTTATCACTAAAGAACTGAACTAGACTAGCCCACGAGCCAACCTAGACCAAAATTCCAAAAGCCCACAGGCTCCTGCTGGCCCACAACCCAACCCATCTGCAAAAAGCTCTAACAACGAATTACTTAAACTGTTACTAAGACAAATAGCAACAATGTTTTGCAATGCCAAAAAACATGTCATCATAGTTATTCACAAATATCTCATAATCTAGCCATATTTTTGGTAATCCGATCCATCCATTGAATCTAGAACATCCAAAAACATAAAAAAAAATGACTATTTAATCACCAAAATCCAAGTTCTATGGATGTAGATCTCATCAAAAAAAATGTGGGCGAATATTATTACGCGTGAACAATTCTTGATGAATAGTGCATGAACAATATATGATCAGTAATAAACAGTGGTCAATAGTTGCAAACAATGCTTAATAGTGTCAAAAAAGTGGACAACAATACATAAATAGTAATAAACAGTGTTCATGTTACTGTTTACGTCCTAGGTCACAGAAAGGGGTTTTTGCAAATTCCACTTTACGCACTATTTATTCATTGAACAAGCATGGTTATTCATACATACGTGAATAGATTTCAAGGGATGTGCAGTGCATTGGTGGATGAACAATGTGCATTCTATTTTAAAACAAAAGAGATTAATTATGGAAATAAATTTTATGACTTTCTACTATCAAAGAGATTTAAAACGAATTTAAATCTAGGTGAATCACAAACATAAAATGCTTTGATACAAATATTGAGAAATTAAATATATTAACACATGATATTGAAGGATCGTGAATAGAAGACTTACCTCTAAGACTTGATATGATTACAACCTGATAGATCTGCGGAAGACTCACTTTGATGAAATGTAGACTACCAGAGTCTGTAACAGAAAGTATATTCCAAATCCCAAGGATGATGATGATAATCCTAAAGAACTCTGATTGGAACCTAGAGAATGCCTTAACTTTTGGGAAGAGGAGGACAGGCTTAAAAGTGTGAGCGTTTCACTTCTTAAACCCTTACGTAGGAAAAGAGGTTTTCCTTTTATAAATAACTTATCCTTAGAATCCTAAACCAATTAGAAAACTACTCTCTGAAAGCAACATCCATAATCACCCTAACATATGGGTGTGGAAGCACATGGTTTTAATACCATGCAACAAGTTTAACCTATTTACAAAATGAAAGCCCCTCAACATTGAAAAGCAAACATTAGTTTGCAAATATCTATCTACACACATTCAATTACACAAATTTGAGTTGCTAAATTTGGATCCCTTCATATCTGAATAGCGTATCCTTTGCACTGTGCATTTACATTTTACATAGTGTGTAAAAATGTACAATATTTGATACATATTCTGCAAAATGAACTACAAGGTTTCCTGTATATGTGTAAAATGTCTTACGCAGACCTTGTAGATCATGAAGAGTATATGCAAACAAAGCTCCCATATGAATATGAGGCCAGTGCATTCCCTCAGCAACAGGACTTGCCAATCAATTAGAGATCTGCCCGAAGATCAGCATTTTGAACTAATCTATGCACAGCTATTTGTCTGGTCATCAATCAATCTCTGCATGGACATAGTTGACAAAGACAAAATTTTTCTGGAGCTCATACAAAACATATGCCAAACCAGCACTAGCAATTGCAGCAGCACCGATAAGAAACCGCAACCAAATCTCTAAAGGGATCCCTGCCGTTACACAGAAGAAAACAGCCATGGCCATCAGCAATTTCTGCAGTGCCTGAAATGCAGCATAAGCTCCTTTGCATGACGAGCATTTAAGGGTATGTTGCTCATACCTATCCAACATCTGCAAGATGTCAATTTGAATCAAGTCATTAAAGCAATTGGTGAAATACAAAACCCCAGGGAAATTTCCTACTGGGGTATTAGTTTACACATTATGTAGATTACACACCTGGCGTTTAGACAAGACAGTGGATGGTAAAGGTTGTTGCAAAGCAGAGCAAAACCATTCAGGTTGGTTATTTCCATGATGCCTCAGCCACGTCCGAAATGCTAAAACAAAGCGGTCTGCTTGAGTGGGTGTAAAAGTGAATTTTGTATATTGTTGATTAACATCAGCAGAAGATTCCATGGATTTTGAAAGGAATATTTTCTCTTGACCCTGGAGGACTATCATGTCACCATCATAGACCTTGTTTGACGTCCAGTGTTCATGCCACCGAGGGACCAACTGGTTGGGCAGAAGATTAAAATAATGACAAAAATAAGATCCCTTTGTTTCATAGATCAGCAACAAAAGGAGAAAATGCATTCAACAACACCCAAAACAAAACTCCCATCAGCAACAGCAATTCCACAAATGTGTCACAGACCATAACCTTGATCAAAACAGAGGTACTAAAGCCTAGTCCTTCAGAAATATAATCTAGGAGGTTTCCCTATGCAGAAACATGATAAAAGAGCTATTTACAAAGGTTCGAGTTGATATAGCATGGGAACAAGAAGACTTTGGAAGAAAGAGGGAAGATCCTCAACAGGAAAAGAAGGGAAGAAGGAGAGAAGAATAGAAGAATTAGATATTTGAGGGGAGAAAAGAGAATTAGGGAATTCAATAATGTATTTAATTGCAATCAATCAGTAATTGTAGTGTAAAAAATGCAGAGAATCCCCTATTTATTGAAATAAAAGAAAGCCTTGTGCAATACCAATCCTTTTGTGATGCGGATTATTAAAACACCAAGTAAAGCAATAATCTAAATCATTCATCAAGACAGAGACATCAAAACTAATAAAATAAATTAAAATCCTAATTTCTATGCTTGTGCTTAGTATATGTGTCAATCTGGCGCTATCCATCATGATCTCCATCACCGTTATATTTAAATCAAGTCTTCAAGGGGTGTTCTAACATGCATGTGAAAAGGAAATGAATGGAAGAACTGTTAGCTCTGCCCATGTAATGCAACCATGGTATATGATCGAATTTTGATTATGAACCAACCTATTGAAAAATACTCTTTTGGTAACTAATGAGTTTTGAGTTGAAAATTGTGTTAAGACAAGGCGATAGGGCGGAAACTCATGTAAAAACGTATATCAACTGAAGAAAAGGAGAAACAAGCTAATATTTCATCATATACAGAGTTCAAAGAAGTTTCACAAAGTTTGGAAAACATTGTTCTTAAAAATTGGGAGCTTAGTCATTTCAGCAACTAACCTTAGTATACTGACCTTATCGACTAAGACCTCTGTCAATAGGCTCAGTATACCAAAGTGCATCTAACAAGATTTCACAAGAGTATAAATTTTCAAGCACAAATCTCAGTATGTTAGCTGAGTCAAGGTATCCACCGAGACATCAGTCGATGACCTGAGCAAACTCAGCTAATTGACTGACCTATCGAGAAGTTCAAGACCTTTGAAGCAGGATTGGTACATGTGGTTAGTCTATTCAAGGTACCTAACAAGACCTCAATACATAGGCTCAATGTACCGGGGTGTATCGACCAACCTTCTAGGGCATTCATGTTTGAGTAAAGCATCCTCAATCCATGACTCAGTATACCGAGGTACCTACTGAGACCTCACTAGGTAGGCTCAATATACGAAGGGTATCAACCAAAGCATGTCAAAAACTAGCTATTACAAGCTTGGTCCGTATGCCTAGTCTACTCAAGTTGCTACCAAAGGCTCAATCAATTGAATCAATATACTGAGCATTGACGAACATTTTAGGAAAGAAATCAAAGTCAAAAATTTTCAAATGCCGGAGAGCATTTAATGCTTTCGCCTACCCTCCAATGGCTAGATTTCAATGTTAAGCTCTAAAAGTAGTGATAATTGAGTTTTAGTTTTCCCACCAAACTCAACTACTAGTATTCCTTGCATTCTTAAAACTTCTCAAGTGTTTAATCTTCTAAGAGCTTACAAAGTCATCAACTTCAACAATCTTAGAGAGCTTCCTGATGCCTAAACTTCAATCTCTATAACAATTGATTTATTGTAATTCATCTAGTTTGTTTGTGATTCCTTGGAGTGGTATTGGAGACCACTCTCCAAGAAGGCAAAAATAGGGTATTGGCGTTGTGTACTCATGCCCCTTGTTTTGTACACTTATGCCTCTTCGAGTTGGAATCTAGAAGGGAGTATTGACTCCGTGGCTGTATTGCATTACTCCAATTAGTGGAACTCAAAAGGAAATAAAGAGTTTGCCTTGGAATAGTGGAGTAGGTACCAAATTGGGTCGAACAATTATATATCACCACGATCACTTTATTTCTAGCTTTTCTTTGTGTTTATGCCTTTCTCTATAATGTGTCTATAGTGTGTGAATCGACTACAAGGGGCTTAGTACCTTGAATTTTTAATTACCCAATTCACCCATTTGCTCTTGAGTTAAGCCATTTGTAGAGATCGACAAGCGTTATCAAAGCAAGGGAGATATCAATGGCAGCCCATCCATCTTCCATTCACACCATTGCCAAGATCCAATCATTTACCTGGCTAGCGCTGTTTGATGGAAACAATTACAGTTATTAGAAGATGAGAATGAAGATATGCGTCCTCTCATCCGACGTTGAGCTGTGGAGAGCAATCGAAATAGGGAAAACTATACCATTGACCTCCATACTTGAGTGGACTAAGGATAAAATAGGAGCAGTTCAATCTAATGACAAGGCAATGAACGCTATTTTGTGCAGTCATACCCATAGAATTCGATAGAGTATCTTCCTGCAAGACTACCAAAGAAATTGAGATAAATTAGAGCCCATTAATGAAGGAACATCTCAAGTAAAAGGCACAAGAAAAACATTCCCATGAAAGAACTGGAAAGTTTTAGTATAAGAGAGGATAAAGCATTTCTGGAATGTATGGCGATTTTCTAAAATTACTAATTCTTTGAAAGGATTAGAAAATAAAATTTGTGAATTTGAGTAGGTTATAAAGATCTTAAGGGCTTTTCTAAGATCTTGGTCACACATGCTACAACTGTGGAGGAAAGGGATACATGCAAATGGAGTGTCCAAACTAAGATAGAGTTTAATAAAGTGACAGAAATGAGAGGAGGAAAAAAACAAAAGTAATAAGTATGAAAAGAATGGAAGAAGATCAAAGAAAGTAAATGGAAAAGGATTATGGGTTGATGAAGAAACTCCATCACACTCTAGCAACTTAGAATCAAATAAAGATGATGATATGAACACATCTATGGTTGTGGCAACTTCCAAAAACTACTACATGGCTAATGTATAAGAGAAAGAAAAAAGTGACAACAAAACAATCACTTTGGAAGACACTGAGATAAATTCCACAAAATCTATTTATTCTTCTAGTTATAATAGTGATAGTGAATTTAGAGAGCTGCAACTTTCTTATCATTCACTGTTTGTTGAATTTGAGAACTTGGCGAAAAGTTTGTGGGTAAAAAGGAGTTGAAAGCCACAACAACTGAAAAGGAAAAACTGGTTGAACAAATTAATTCCTTATAAAATAGTGTCATAAATTTGAAAAAGGACAAACAAGCTATACAAGAAGTAATTGATCAATTGTCTCACCCAGGAGAATTAGTCACAAGATATTTGATATAAAACAATTTGGTTGAAAGAGGACTTGGTTGTGTGGGCACATTAAGCCAACCATTTGATTCAAAAGGATTTTCCAACTAGACCAAAGCTTTAAATGCGACAAATGAGAAGGGATAAGGCCCTGAAATCAAAAGGAAAAAAATGGCAAACTAAGAAATGGAAAATCTACTTGCCAACCAAATGCATTCTGATGGGGATCATGATGTATGTCCAATTCGTACTTATTCTAGGCACAATCGTAGAAATTAGGGTTTATTTATTTGATTAGGGATTTTTTAAAACTTGTATTTGGGTTAGATTATTATTTTTGGTATTTTATTTGTTATGCAAAATTTTAGGGTTTTGATTTTTCAGTCTATAAATAGAGTAGCTTGTATTAGGATTAAACAACACTTTATGATTGAAATACATTGCTTCTATTTGCCCTAATTCTCTCTAAATTTTTCCCTACTTCTCTTCTTTTTTCCTTTCTTATCCTCTTGAGAGGATTTTTCCTCTTTCTTCTCCTTTCTCTCTATTTGTTCTATATCAATTTGGTATCAGAGAAAACCTGATGATTTAATCATAATTTTCTTGCTCGCTGCAATTTTGCTCTTTACGTGACAAATTTCCATACAAGCTCTAGCCTATTTTATGCAAGCTACAACATTACATTTTGGAACGCAAACCACTGCATCTCCCTAGCAAGATTTCAACTTGCGTTCTCTTAGCATAGAAAGGTTTTGTGATTCAAGTTCGGTGTTCTGTTTATGCAGAAATCGAACCCATCTATTGAAGCCTTCAGAAGACATTGTTATCTAAGTTGGAGACCCAACTATCGAAAAAGGTGTTGAAAGCATCAATACACCCAGAGCCGACACATCCAGTGTTGATTTCCAACAAATCCGAAGACTATCCAATCGATTCTAGCGACATGTAGCATTGGCAAAGCCCATCAGAAGCCATCTTCTTTGTTTTCGACGACTTTCTTACATCGAAACTCATTTTTCGACAACTCTAGCGGCTATCCTCTTCGATTTCGGTGACTCCTACAACATCAGAAGACTTCTCCAACATCATTGACCACCTCGGTAGGCTCCTCCGGTGTCACCGACCGCCGCTTGAGCCGTCGGAATCGTCCAACTATCCTCTAGCATCAACAGTAATCATCATCAATGTTCTTTTTCGTGGGCTCGAAACCCACCTCCATTGCAAATGGTTGAGGAAGACGACTGAGAGAGAGGGATTTGGGGATTTTTGTATTTTTTTTCAAACAAACTCCCTCAATTTGTTGTTTGAAACTAAATCTCTTTGGTAAATTTTCAGTTCATAGGATTTACCCAATTATTGGTTAGGTGTGGAAAGATACATAGAAGAGGGTAGAGAGGCACATATCACCCCATGGGCCAAAATGAAAAATAAATTAAGGTTAAAATATATGCCTCATTTTCATAGAAATCAACTAATTGACCAATAGATGAGTTTAAGACAAGGAACAATGACTGTTATCGAGTACTATCAGAAATTTGATAATCTCTTTTTGAGATGTCAGATTAATGAAGAACGATAGGTGATTCATGCTAAATTTGTCAATGGTCTTAACCCTGAATTGAAATGAGAATTAGTTTCATATGCTCCATACACCCTTGAAGAGATAGTTTATAAGGCATTGGAACTTGCAAAATATCAGAAGTCTCCACCCTTTAGACATTTGATTCCTCAAGTCAGAGAGATTCAAGCAACTAGATATACATCCAAGTTAGTGTCTAACCAAAGAGTAAGTCTACAGAGTAAAGATAATAACAACCCTATTCAAAAATTTTCTGAGAATGCTAGCTTCAATATTACATCCAGTTCATATCCTAGAGTTTTAGAAGTTGAATGTTTTAAATGTTAAGTTAAAGATCATACTGCACCCCATTATCCTAGTCGTACTCTTATAATAGAAACTAAGATAACTGAGGATTATGATGAAAGGGATATACATTGTGTTGTTGATTCATTAGATGAACCTAAAGATTTAGACTTAAAGCATGATGAAAATCAATATAATGTTGAGTAAGTAGGTGTCATGAGATGTATTTTGTCTACTCTTGATTCTAAGAATGATGAGAAGCGTACCAGCATTTTCAATGCATTTTTCACATGTGGCAACGAAATTTGTTATTGATAGGGTAGTTCCATGAATGTTGTATCAAAGGTTGGTGTAGCCAGGATGAAATTGAAATCTGAGCCTCATCCTAAACCATATAGAGTGGCATGAATAGATAAAACTATATTACCTGTCCATGAGAGATGTTTGGTTCCAATTAAAATTGTAGATTATAAGAACCAAATATAGTGTGATGTTCTTCTAATGGATGTGACTAATGGATGTGACTCATATTTTACTTAGTCGCCCTTGGTTATTTGATATGAATGTCATAGACTATGGAAAATCAAAAACCTACTTTTTCGAACACAACGGAAAATCTATTCTTTTGAGAGCAGCCAAACCATCAGTGAAAGCCCTCAAAAAAAAAAAATAATTCTCCCATTGAACCTCTGGAAAAAAGACCTTTGCATATTTTGGCTAAAAGAGAATTTGAAAAAGGAGAGTAGAGAATCTGGTTTAGCATTAATGTTGGTATCTGAGTCTAGTGTCTATGTAGATGAGTTTATTGTTCAATCATCAGAAGTTGCAAATCTTTTGAATAAATTTAGAGACGTGGCTCCTGAAGAATTTCCAAATGAGTTACCAATTATGAGAAATATACAACAAGCTATTGATTTAATTCTGGGATCACAATTGCCAAATTTACCACATTATCGAATGAATCCTAAGGAACAAGCTGAACTCAAACAACAAGTGGATGAGTTAATCCATAAGGGTTTCATTCATGGAAGTCAAAGTCCATGTGTCGTACCTGCCTTATTTACGCCAAAGAAAAATGGACCTTGGAGAATGAGTAGATAGTCGAGCTATAAACAAAAAAACAGTCAAGTATAGATTTCCAATATTGGACCAAATGACAGGCTCACAATGGTTCTCCAAAATCGATCTTCAAAGTGGATATCATCAAATCCCAATTAGAACCGGCGATGAGTGAAAGACTGCTTTTAAGACTCAAGATGAGTTGTATGAATGGTTAGTGATGCCCTTCAGATTGTTCAATGCACCTAGTACTTTCATGAGAGCTATGACGCAAATCTTATCACCTTTCATAGAGAAATTTTTGGTAATCTATTTTGATAATATATTGATTTATAATCATTCTAAGAAAGATCATCTTGTTCTTTTGAAACATGTTATTGAAACACTTCGTGTTGAAAAAATTATATGTTAATCTCAAAAGGTGTTATTTTATGCAAACCAATATGATCTTTTTATGATTTGATATATCAACTCATGACTTAGCTATGGATCCTTCTAAGGTGAGCGTTATTTGAGATTGACCTGAACCCAAATCCCTTCATGAGGTTCGTAGTTTTCATGGGTTAACTAGTTTTTATAGGTGTTTCATTAGAGGTTTTAGTTCCATCATAGCTCTCATAACTGATTACACGAAAGGAAATAAGTTTCAATAGTCCAAATTTGCATCTAAGGCATTCTGTGAGATTAAAAAGAGAATAATTGAGGCACCTGTATTACAACTTCCTAATTTTTCAAAACTTTTTGAAGTTGCATGTGATGCTTCAGGAGTTGGTATTGGAGATGTTTTAAGTCAAGATGGTCATCCCATTCTATATTTCAGTCAGAAACTTGATAAAGCTAAGCAAAGATATTCGACATATGATAAAAAAAATTTACGTCGTAGTACAAGCATTGAGGTGACATTACTTTTTACTTTAAAAATTTGTACTTTATTCTGCTCATCAAGCTTTAAAATATTTGCAATCATAGTGTAAATTTAGTGTCAAACATGCTAAGTGGATAGAGTTTATCTAAGAATATACTTTTGTTCTTAAGCACTGTGCGGGGGTTGAGAATAAGCCAACAAATGCACTCAGTTGTGTAGTTGTTGTCTTTCAAACCATGAGTGTCAATGTCATACGTTTTGATAGGTTGAAGGATGAGTATGTCACATATCCAGAGTTTAATATCAATTTTCAAGAGGTACAAAGTGGAAGCCGTCAAGAGTATGTTGCTTTTGTTATAAAAAATAGTTATTTGTTTAAGGGTTCTAAGTTATGTGTTCCCAATACTTCATTGCGTAAAATTTTAATTTGGAAATTACATGCAAAAAGCATTGCAAAATATTTTAGTAGAGATAAAACAATAGTTGTTGTTGAAGATAGGTTTTATTAGCCTTTTTTGAAACAAGATGTTGCTAGAGTTGTGTCTCTGTGTCAAGCATGTCAGCTAACAAAAGCAAAGAAAAGAAACAAAGAGTTTTACACACCATTGCCTGTTCCACATAGTCCTTAGAAAGATATTAATATGAATTTTATTCTTGGTTTGCCTAGAACTCCTAAAGGGTTTGATTCTATTTTAATAGTAGTAGATCAATTTTCAAAAATAACTCATTTTCTACCATGTCAAAAGATTGCTGTTGCATCATATTTGGCAAAATTATTTTTCAAGGAGATTGTCAGACTACATGGATTATCATCTACTATTGTGTCTAATTGAGATGTCCGTTTTATGAATTATTTCCAAAAAACTTTGTAGAAACTTTTTGGTACAAAGCTGAAATTTTCTACTTTTCATCCACAAACTGATAGTCAAATCGAGGTTGTTAATCAAAATTTAAAAGATTTACTTAAATGTTTGGTAGGTGAAACATTGCAAAGTTTACCTATATCAATTCTGTGAGCAGACCCACAGGAAAGTCTCCATTTGAGATTGTTCAACGTTTTACTCCTCGTGCTCCCATTGATCATGTACCTTTGCCACCTGATATCCATGTTTCTGCTTCTACTGATTCATTTGCACAACATATTCATGAAGTTCATGCAACTATCAAAAGGAAAATTACACTAAGTAATGAAACTTAGAAGCTTGTTGTTAATGTGCATAATAAGCATCATGAATTTAATGAAAATGATTATGTTATAGTTCATATGCGACCTGAAAGATTTCTTAAAAATTCTTTTAAAGAGTTGCATGCATGAACCAACGGTCCATTTCGTATTCTACGAAAATTAGGACCAAATCCAGTTGTTCTTGACTTGCCTCCAAATACGGGAATTAGTTCAATTTTAAATGTGTAGGATTTGTTTTCTTACAAAGACACTTTTGAGCCTCGTGTTTTACCTGTAAGAATACCAAACAAAGGGGTTGCTTTAACTTTTGATTCTGTTCCGGTTCTACCCCGAACATAGTTTACACCCATAGATCAAGTTGAAAGGATCCTCCAAAATGAGATCATTACTTCTTCTTCAGGGGGACTTCATAGGTATCTTATTAAGTGGAGAAACAAGCCTAACACTGATGCTATACGGATATATAAAGAGGAGCTTCAGATGTCGGATCCAGATTTGTTTGACCAGTTTCATTATATTAACTCTTCAATGGAGCATTCTTCCAAGCCAGAAAGAATTGTTAGGGATCATGATGTGTGCTTAATTCGTACTTATTCTAGGTATAATCATAGAAATTAGGGTTATTTATTTGATTAAGAATTTTTAAAATTTGTGTTTGGGTTAAATTGTTATTTTTTAGTATTTTATTTGTTACACAATTTTAGGATTTTATTTTTTCAATCTATAAATAGGTAGCTTGTATTAAGGTTAAACAACAATTTATGATTGAAATACATTGCTTCTATTTACCCTAATTCTCCATAAATTCTTCCCTACTCGTTCTATATCACATTCACTCATATGCATCAAAGACCACATACAAGATGCCACTTTTACAATAAGAATGGGCATAAGACATATCAATGCAAACTAAAGAAAATGAGTAAACATAGAGCAAAGTTGGTTTGGAGGCCAAAGAGAACATCTCATATGAAGGTTTGAAACAAAGCAACTTAGGTTCCAAATTAACTCTTAACTAACAAAACTATACTCAAACTTTGGGTATCAAAGAGGTGAAAGAGAGTTTTATTTTTTATGTGTAGGTGATTTTGAAAGCAACCACCAAAATTCTTAGTACATGAACAATGGCTGATCTCATGATATAACAAGGAACAAGAAATTGTTCCAAGAGCTTAAAAGAACCAATGGTAGCACAGTTGCATTTGGAAACAATCACAAAGGTACAATCGAAGGTAAAGGTAAAATTGATAGTTCTTCGGCATGCATTGAAGATGTGCTCTATGTAGGCTTAAACTTAATCTCTTAAACATTAGCCAACTGTATGATAAAGGTTATTAGATTGTGTTTAAATATTCTTTATGTAGTGTGCTCAATTCAAATGGTAGTATTTGTTTAGTGATAAAAGGATTGGAAATATCTATTTGGTTAACTTTGATGAGCTCAATGGACAATGTTTGGTTGCTAAGATAGTGATCAATGGTTATGGCATAAGAAACTTAGGCACATTAAAATGAAAAATATAAAAAATTTATGAAAAAAGGATTTAATTATTGGACTACTTAAGTTGAATTATAAAAAAAACTAAATCTGTAAAGTATGCCAACTTGGGAAGCAATCTAAGGAATCATTTCCTTCCAAGAATGATGCAACAACATCAAGGCCTCATGAACTATTACATATGGATCTCAATGGGCCACTAAACATTTGTAATCTTGGAGGAGAAAAATATGTACTTCTTATTGTCAATGATTATACTAAATTTACTTGAGTAATAATATTCTTATCTATCAAGGATAAAACATTCTAAACATTTTCTAAATTTTCCAAGAAAGTGCAAGATGAAAAACAGCAACCAATAATAGCTATAAGAAGTGACAATAGTGGTGAATTTGATAACAAACAATTTGCAAAATTTTATGAAAATCATGACATTTACCATGATTTTTCAACACCCTAAACACTACAACAAAATGGAATTGTGGAAAAGAAAAATAAAACATTACAAGAGATGGCTAGAACCATACTTAATGAGAGTAAATTAGTTGGCTAGAACCATGCTTAATGAGAGTAAATTAGTTGGCTAGAACCATGCTTAATGAGAGTAAATTAGTTAAGTAGTTCTAGGCTAAAGATGTTAGCATAGCTTGCGATAGCTTGAACCACGTAACAATTAAAGCCATCCTTAAAAAGACTCCTTATGAGTTTTGGAAAAGAAAGAAACCAAAAATTGCATATTTCCATGCCTTGGATGTACTTGCTTTATCTTAAACAATAGGAAAGATAACCTCAAGTATGATGCCAAGAGTGATGAGGCTATCTTTCTTGGTTATACAAACACAAGCAAACGCCTTCAAAGTGTACAACAAAAGGACATTTATTGTAGAGAAGTCTATGCATGTTGATTTTGATGAATTATCTCTAACCCCAAGAAAGGAAATTGTTGAGAATGATATAGATGAAGTAGAAGCTGAAATTAGAAGGCTACAATTAAATGAGAAGGGGAAAAAAACTTAAGTGCTTAAGCTGAACACTTTCATCAACAATAGGTAAATGAGTAATGTAATATTTCCTATAAACTCCCCACAAATTTGAGATTTATGAATGTGCATCATAGGGATGAAGCGATTAGGAACATCTATGATGGTGTGAGAAGTAGGAGATCTACACATACTATCTGTGCTCATTTTGCTTTATTTCTCAAATTAAACTAACTTATATTGATCAAGCTCTAAACGATAAAAATTAGATTATTGCAATGCAAGAAGAGCTAAACCAATTTGAAAGAAATAAATTTAGACTTTGGTTCTTAAACTAATGAATCAAACTATCACTGTAATCAAATGGGTATTTAGAAACAAATTAGATGAGAGTGGTTTAGTTGTTAAAAATAAGTAAAATTAGTTGTTAAGGGTTACTCCCAAGAAGAGGGTATTCATTTTGAAGAGTCTTATGCCCCTTGTAGCAAGGTTAGAAATTATAAGGATGTTGCTACCTTTTGCATCTCAAATAGATTTCAAGTTATTTCAAATATATATCAAAAGTGTTCCTTAATGGCTTCATCAATGAAGAGGTCTATGTTAAACAATCTCTCAATTTTGAAAGTTATGATTAATCAAATTATGTTTTTAAACTCACTAAAGCATTGTATAGACTAAGGCAATCTCTTATAACTTTGTATAAAAGGTTGAGTCAATACATTATTGATCATGAGTTCAAAAGAAGTCAAATGATACAACTCTCTTCATTAAGTATGTACGTAGTGATATTTTGATAGTTCAAATATATGTTGATGATAGCATATTCGATACTACTAATAAAAATGTGAAAAGAATTTTCAAAGTTAATGTGGGCCAAATTTGAGATAAGCATGATGGGAAAATTGAATATCTTCCTTAGACTACAAATCAAGCAATCAAGTAAAGGAAGTTTTATAAGCTAGTCCAAGTATATTAAAGAGATGCTCAAGAAATTCAAGAAGCTGGATGCAAAGCCAATGAAGACACCAAAGTGCGTTCATGAGAATGGATAAGGACGAGTTAGGTAAATTAATTGACCAAAAATTTTATAGAAGTATGATTGGTTCCTTACAATACTTGACTGCTAATCGTGCCGATATTTTGTTTAGTGCATGCATGTGTGCTAGATTTCAATCAAATCCTAGAATGTTGGTCTCTTGCTAATGGTAGCTCACAAGGGAGATGCATTTAGCTTTTAGAAACTTTGGCAAAATTAAAATTATTTGTGCTAAGATAGAATGGATATATCACACATCACAATAGAAAATTTGTTTGGTAATAAATTGGCCCCAACAAGGTTCCTACTCCATTTCTCTAAGACAATCTTTCTTACTGTCTTAGGTTCCACTAACACCAATCAACAAACACATGTTGGTTTTCCTGAGCTCAACAACAACTCTTATAATTACAACAAGTCTTTCCTACTTGCTAAAATCAACAAACAATACTGCAAGCCCCTTACTTGTCAAAGAAATAAAACAAAAAATAACTTGTACATGTAATGTGCCTCTTACTTAAGCAGAATGTGTAGTGTACAAAAGTAAAAGACAGATGAATAAATGAAACAACAATAAAAACAGAAAGCTAAAACTCCTTAAGTTCGACGAAGATATTGTTCTAAGTTATAGATCAAAGTTCAGCGCATTGGAGGTTGAAACTTGGAAGAAAACTTTGAATGCCTGTAATATTTTCTTTAATTCACTCAATGAACTTCTACGAAAGATTTAAATCTCCATTTATATGCCTTCGAAGATAATATAGTCATTGCTGCATTTACACAAACTTTTGGACCGTTTTTTATACCGTGTTTTTACTCAAAAATAAGTTTCCGGCGAACACATTTCAGACCTCTGAAGGTCGGGTGGTGTTGTTAGTTATCATTGTTGCACTAATTTTAAGAGTTCTGAAGCTCATTTTCTTGCCTCTAAACTCTGCTTCGTAGGTGGAATGCGTTCTACCAAGGCCTTTCGGACCTCTGAAGATCAAGTCCCTTCCTCTAAACCTTCTTTTGAAAGTTGACATCATCAACTACCACTAATGGCTAGTTTTTCAAACTTCTAAAGCTGAAATCTTTCTTTTGAAGGAACCTTTGAAAATTTCCCACATTTTGAACTCGACTTTAGATGGTTTTTCAGAACTCTGAAGCTTGGGTCCTTCCTTTGAACGGATCCTTTGAAGTTCTACAGACTTATTCTTCATAATGTTCTTCAGACTTGTGACGTTTCCTTTGAAGTTGCCTCTGAAGCTTTTAGACTTTGTTTTTGAATTCATGCAACCTTTAAAATGTCCTCTGAAGTCTTCAGATTCTTCTGAAATGACTTGTGAACTCCTTCAACATGTTTTCAAAGTTATCTTTATGCTTCTGAACCTTCCTCTAATGTTCAAAATCTAGATTTTCTTAAGCATTTACTGGTTTTTTTCTTCTAAATTTTAGAATGTTATATGTTCAGACTTATTACAAGTTGCTTTTCATTCCATATCACTTTAGACTTGTTTCCTTAGTGTGTTTATCTGTTTTATCAATTTATTTCTGCAACACTTTAGAAAATAACTTGTTAATACTCCAGTTTCTCACTCATGTGCTTGCTCGTCATCAAAACTTGCCTATTACTTTACATACATCAGCAAAATCATATCTGTTAAAAGGTTAGGCTTACCATTCTCCCCTTTTTTGATGATGACAAAATAGTTGAATGATACCATTCAAAGAAAAGATAGGGAACTTGAAAAAAATGCTAATGAGTCTAAGAAAGTCCCCCTAAATGAATGCACTATCTCTAGATAAGTTTTAGGAATTCGAAGAATTAATTTTCAATTTTATTAATACTCCCTCTATCAACTTGCTTACATAGACATTTGACTTTTCCTATTTCTGCCCCTTTTGTCATAATAAAAAAGGCACAAGGGTGAGAAAGCAAAAAACAATAAATAAGTGATATACATGCTAAGACAAGTTGTAAGAATAAAATTCATTGTATTGATATAGAACAAAAATTACATAAATTGTTCAATACAAGACAATTTGCAAAAAAATAACGGTCAGCACAAAAAGAAGACAAGAAGAGCACATCAAGATTAGGGCTTTCTTCTTTTGGTATAGCTGTGGGGCATTTGGGTAGGCTGGCTGGAAGGTTGGAAAGTTTTGGGTGCAGGTGTGGAAGGGACGGAAGTTTTCAATTTGAGTAGTTGGGATCTAGGTTTCCTAGAGATGGCTAACTTGATGGCAGATTTGGTGGACTGGGTATTGAGAAAGGGATCAAGAGGGATGACTATAGGTGGTTCTTTTTCGATGAAAAGACCAGAGATAGAGGTAGGGATGACATGAAGTCTGGCCGTATAGCCTAGGTTTTGAAGTTCTGGGAATGGCCTTCTTGATATGCATGGTAATTAGCATTGTTTCTGGCTTGGTACACATCATACGGCAGGATGATAAGTGTCTGGGTTAGAAGGTGAAGGATGGGGTTTGGATTGTTATTTAGGTTGAGGTTTGGATCTTGATTTGGGTGCTGGTTTTGGTTTAAGTGCTGATTTTTGTTTAGGTGTTAGCTGTGGCTTGGGCTGCTGGTTTGGGTTTGGGTTGAGGCTTAGGTTAAGATGGTTAAGAAAGAGGTATTTGGGTGCCGGATTGGGACTGGTATAGGAGCAAGTAATCATCAAGGTCTGGAAGAGGCTTGGGCTTGTAGTTTTTGGGTGTGTGTGGAGGATCTAGTCAAAGGACAAGGTTGTTTATGAAGGCTGGGTCTTCATATTCAGGGAAGGGTAGGTCTTGTGGAGCAAGGACTTGGTTTTTAGAATGGAATAGGACAGATATTGCTGCATTGATGTCCTTTCGAGCTTGAAACTCCTGAAAGGTCATCTTAATTCTTTTGGGAGCTTTGACAAGAGTTGGGGGTATTGGATGTGTAGGTTTTGGAGGCTGGATGATTTGGATTTGGAATAGTTCAGGGGTTTGGCTTTCTGGTTGGGTGGTTGGTTCTGAAGTTTGGGTTGCTGGTAATGCTGTATCTGGTTTTGGAGTTTCGGATGCAGGTTTACGTGGTGGTGGTGGTAGTAGGAGCATAGAAGGGTTAATTGGGGATTTACCTTTGGGTTGATAAATGTGGAAAAATGAAACTGGGTCAAGTTGAACAGTGGGTATGACTATTATTCTAGAACTGTAAGTTTGATCCTCTAGTTCTGGGTATGCATAGGGGATATCTTTAGTAAAATGACTAGTCTTGTGAAATTATTCTCTGGCTGCCTTAATGGCATCCGAGTTGGCTTGCTTTTTGGCCATATACTCTCGGAAAGAGATGAAAATGGGATCTGATGGTATGGTTGAGAGTTCTGGAATGGGGTCAGGTTCTGTGGCTTTAGGTTGTGAAGTTTCTGATTCAGTATGTGATGAATCAGATGATGAGCCGATGGATACAGTTTGGTCTGGTTTTTCAGAGGATTGTATTGGTTAGGATGATTTGGTAGGAGTTGTAAGTTTTGGTTGGAACTGTTCTGGGTTAGGCAGGTATAGTGTAAGGGCTAGTGTTTGAGGTTCAGAGGGCTGTGGTTCAGAACTTTTAGGTTCAGTTGTTGGTCTAATAGATGATGGAGATTTGTTGGGTTGATGGTATGGATAGGATTGGGTTGATGGAGAATGTGTAGAGTGGGCAGGTTTGGTTTGTATGAATTTGGGTTGGGTCTTTGTAGACTCAAATAGGGAGATCAGTGTGTCCAATTTTAGATTCACTGATTCATCAATCTTGTCTGCTCTATGGATGAGGTGTGATACACTAGAGGCTACTTGTGTTTCTAGGCTTTCCAGACTAGTGTATATGGGTTCTAGGTGTGTGGTAAGTTGGTTTTCTACAATGGTTTTAAGTTGGTGTAAGCTTGGGATGGCTGATTGGGTTTGTTGGCTGGGTTGGCTAGATCTAGGCTGAGTAGAATGTTGTCATTGGGTAGGCCAATTAGGCCTGGTGTGGGATGGTGCTGCTGTCTTTGCATGTCTCTTCTACTTCTCTTCTTATTTCTCCCTCCACTTCTTCTCTTTCAACTACTTCTCTCTCAACTTCTTCCTCTCATGTAGCATCTGTTCTTTTTACTTCATCAATTTACTTGGGCTTCTTAGAAATCCAGCCATCTCTTGTTTGTTTTAAACCCATTCTTTTTATTGTTGTCTTCCCAAGCACATCTGTTGCCTTTGAAGGTTCTCCATGCTCATTTGAGAGATCTACTTCAGCATCCTTCAGAAACTATGTGAATATCATCCCATATGGGAGTGGGAACCTTGAATTTGTCTTGACCATATATAGATGGTCAGATATAGTCCGAGCAAGGTCCACTCTCTTCTAGTGCTTCAGAGCCCATGAGCCCATAGGATCTTTGCATCCTTTTCTGATATCTGGTCTGAACTTCCTATTTTGGAATGTATGTTATTAAAGACTAAACTGTGGGCTATTTTGAGATCTAAATCTAAGTTGCTGGCATGGAGGTAATTCTCCTTCTCTCTTGTTTTCACTCCATCCAAGTCTGAGAATAATGCAGACTTACTTTTAGGCCACTCAATCCTATCTCTTTCTAACCATGGCAAGTTGAATGTTTCTCTGATATTTTCCAGTGTTAGGTCTATTTCAACTTTGCCAATCCATGATTTTTTCATGCACATGTTATAATTACTGATCAACACCTGCAAAAGTTCGGAATAGCTCATAGCTTTGTGGCATAAGAAATCTTCCCACTACTGGAACTTCAGCCACTTCATTACAGACAGATTCAAGCCACCTTCTTCTTCTCCAAATAACTTAAAATCAAATACTCTCCCTCCAACTAATTTTGTTCCTTCAAAATAATTTCTAAATTTCTGGAAATCGAAAACTCTTTTAAACAGTACCTTCAAAGTATAATCGTCAAGTCTCCCTCTCTTACTTGGGGTTTCTTCCTCTGCAATCTCCTTCCTCTTCTTTCCTCTTCCAAAATCTACTGAGGTTGAGCCCATGGATTTGCTTGCTCTCTTGGTTCTGGCCATCTCAGCAGCAAGAGTTTTGAGGAATTTTGGACGGGGGTTTGAAGTTGGGGGTTTTAGGTTTTAGGTGACGAGGGTTTTTAGGGACGAGAGAATGCTTACTCAAAATGAAAATGGAATAGAAATGATTCAAAAGCATAGAAATAAACTTAAAATAAGCAAGGACAATAAACGTCTCAATCGTGCAACGAGCTTCTGAGTTCTAAAGCTATAATTTCAGAGTTCTGAAATATGCTCTGGTATCTTGCTATAACACGGCGCTCAAGCATCAGAGTTCTGAAATTAGAGTTTCAAAGTTCTGAACTGGTTTCAACTTGTGCTGAGACATTTCAGAGTCTTGAAATTATAACTTCAGAGTTCTTAAAGAAAACCTCTGACCAAGTTTGGTTTATTTAACGCAACTTTCAGATGTCTAAAATGCAGTTTGATAGTTTTGAACTAATCTGAAAATTTTAGAATTCTAAAATGGCATAATATATATGAAAAACTATGGCATAAACACGTACAGAATTCTAAGAATGCCTCTGAACCAACCTCTAAAAGCTCAAAGTGCAGTGTAATACAGAAATACATACTTCCAAGCAGAATTTATTATAAAGAACATAGAATTCACACTTGAAAGCATCTGAAATACATACATTCATTCTTCATATGACATGCAATTCATGCACATGGATCTAAAACACCTAACTCCCTTCTAATTTTATAAAATCTATCCTCTGGGAGTGGCTTAGTAAAAATATCTGCTAACTAATCTTCAGTTGATATATATTCCAAGCAAATATTATGATTTTGCACATGATCTCTAATGAAATGATGCCCTATATGTTTAGTTCTTGGATGCAGTATTGGATTCTTGGTCAAATTAATAGCATTGGTATTGCCAAATATGTGGATTCTTGAATGCAATATCTACATGTTTCAAACCACAATCTCCTAATTGTTGTTTCATCAAGAGAATCTATGCACAATAACTACCTGCAACTATATACTCAGCATCAACAATTGATAATGCAAGAAATGTCTATTTCCGGGAAAATCATAATATAATCATGCTTCCAAGAAACTAACAAATCCCTGAGGTACTCTCTGTCTACTTTGTAACCAACAAAATCAGCATCTGAGTACCCAACTAACACAAAATTGGAACCTTTTGGATGCCCTAAATCAAAGTTTAGTGTATCTAAAGGGTATCTAAATATTCTTTTAACAGCTATAAAATGTGATTCCTTAGGACTTGAATATAATCTAGTACACATGCAAAAATTAAACATAATATCGGGACTACTAACAGTTAAGTACAAAGAGATTCTATCATTCTTTTATACAATATCTGACAAATGGGTTTACCTTTCTAATCTCTGTCTATTTTAATGGATGTGCTCATTGGAGTTCCTAATGGCTCCCCATCTTCCAATTCGAACTTCTTTAGGAGTTCTTTCGTATACTTTGTTTGGTGAATGAAGATTCCTTTCTTTATTTGCTTGATTTGCAAAACCAAAAATAAGTTCAGTTCCCCCATCAAGCTCATTTCAAATTCTCCCTATATAACTTTTGAGAACTCTTGACATAGTTTATCATTAATAGCACCAAATATTATATCATCAACATAAATATGAACAATCAAAATGTCTTTCATATCATGCTTAATGAACAAAAGTTGTATCTACTTTACCCCATGTAAAACCTTTGTCCATTAGAAACTTACTCAGCCTCTCATATCATGTTTTAGGAACTTGTTTAATACCATAGAGAGCTTTATTGAGTTTGAAGATATAGTTTGCATCATAAGGGTCTTCAAACCTAGGGGTTTGTTCCATATATATCTCTTCATTAATGAAACCATCTAAAAATCCACTTTCGACATCCATTTGGTAAAACTTAAAATTCATGAATGATGCAAAAGCGAACAACATTCTAATGGCCTCAATCCTAGCAACATGGGCATATGATTCTTCAAAATCAATTCCTTCTTCTTAATAGTACCCCTTTGCTACTAATCTTACTTTGTTTCTCATCACAATTCCAGATTTATCTGATTTGGTCTTAAAGACCCATTTAATACCTATAACAAATTGATGAGATGGTCTTGTAACAAGTGTCCACACATTATTTCTTTTAAATTAGTCGAAATCTTCTTGCGTAACTACGATTTAGTTTTCGTCCTCCAAAACTTTGTCTATGCATGTTGGCTCTAGTTAATAAATGAAAACAAAATTGCCACATACTTGATGATATAAAGATCTAGTTCTAACTCTGTTATATACATCACCAAATATCTAGTCTTCAGGATGAGCATGCATGAACATCCAATCTCTAGGTAGGGAATTGTTACCTTTAATGTCTACCTCACTTGTGGATGGTCCAGCTTGTGTTTCTACTTCATCCACTATTGCTTCTAATTGTGGAATATTTTTATCTCTCTTCTAGTCTCATCTTCTTCACAGATGGTGTAAGTTCACCTATCTCATCTAATGCTCACAATTTCGCTGAAAGGGAAAATTTCGCTAAGCTGAAAAGAAAAAAAATTGGTAATTTCGGAGAAATTATTGAAAATTTCGCTGAACTATTTCACTAAAATATAAAAAAATTAAAAAAATTGTAGAAAAATTAGAAAATCTTGAACAAAACTTCACAATAAATCATTTATTTCTAAATTGTAAATAAATTATTATAAGTTATTTAAGTAGATAGAATGGTTGAAATATACTTTATGTTAAAAAAATGAACAATATCTTTTTGGAGATAAATTAAGTTTGGAAAAAACTTCAAAAAACTTTAAAAAACTAAAACTATCCCCAAACTTTATATACCATAATTAAGGCTATAGATAATTAAATTTAAACTATTAAATTAATAAAAATGCTAAAAAATGTTTATTTATAAAATAATTTATGAAAATATAAATATTATACATTTTTGAACCTCAAAACATTCAAATCATTCTCAATATTTTTTGCAATCAACATATGACATTTACAATCAATGTAACCCAAAAAATAATCCCCAAAATCTGTTTTTACATAAACAGATGGAATTTCGGCATTTAAAAAAAAAAACAATTTACCTCTTACAGCTGCAATCGATCCTCCCTCTATTGATTTCGAAGCTTCAAATGCTGAGAAATGGGGATTAAATCGAGTTTTCGAGGTTGAAATCGAAAAACCCCAATTCGCAATGTAGCTTTCAACTAGGGTTTTCAACTTAGATCCAAAAATGTTGTTGTTTGATGTTTGAATCCATAATAAACCTAGCCGAAATTGATTTTCGAAGCTCTTAGGGAAAATTTCGAAGCCTAGAAATCAAGTAGAAGGGAGATCTTAGCCTATTTTGAGGAACCACCACCCTGTCCATTTTTTTGGTGTAAATCGAAGTCTCTAGTTCAAGTTTTTGGGGCTAAAAATGGGAATGGAGGTTTCGAAAATAGTTTCTCAACGCTCTAGAATGGGTTTCGGGAAGAAAAATTAGGCATGAGAAGTTGGCATGAGTCTATTTTAACATTTAGCAACATCTCGAGATTTTCTGAAAAATCTCAAGAAATTATACTTCATTTCAAGATTAACATAATAATCTCAAGAATATGTAGAAAATCTCGATATTTTCGGCAATAATTTCGAAATTATCACCCAATCCACGAGATTATCAGTCTTCAATGGTGAGAATGTCTCGATGAGATGGAAAAACAAAGATTTCGGTGAAATTTTCACCGAAATTTTCGAAATGGCAAGCAATGATCTCATCATCAAAATCACTAACTCTTTTTGATGGGGTAGTGTTTTTATCAAATCTCATATTAACAAACTCTTCAACAATCCTATCTTTCATATTATAAACTCTGAATACCTTGTTGACAAAGGAATAGCCAAGGAATATGCCCACATTAAATTTGCTGTCAAATTTACCAAGGTTATCCTTTCCATCGTTAAGAATGAAACATTTACATCCAAAGATATGAAAGTGTGAAATATTTAATACAACTTGAATAGAGTTTTGTTGAGTATTAGCCTAGCATAGATTCTATTTATGATATAACATGCAGTATGCATAGTTTAATCCCAAAAATTTTGCGGCAACTCATTTTCACTCAACATTGTCCTTGTCATCTCTTACAAGGATATATTCTTCCTTTCAGCTACTCCATTCTGTTGAAGTGTTCTTGGTGCAGAGAATGTATGAAGGATACTATTGCTTTCACAAAAAACAGTGAACTTTTGGTTCTCAAACTCTCCACCATGATCATTTCTTATGGTAACGATATAAGAGCTTTGTTCATTCTGCACACATTTGGTAAAGATCTCAAAGAATAAAAAAGTCTCATCTTTCGATGCAAGAAATATTATGAAAAGTCATCCACAATAACATATGCAGAATATTTTCCTCCAAGACTCCTAGTTCTTATTGGTCCAACAAAATCCATACGTAACAATTGAAGTAGTTTAATTGTGTATATTTCCTTTTGTTATTTGAATAATTCATTCACTTGCTTTCCTTTCAAGCAAGCATCACACAACTCACTTTTACCAAATTTCAATTTTGGTAAACTATGGTACATTTTTTCTATCATATGTTTATTGACATATCCTAATCTTCTAGCAAGGATTCATGATTGCTTGCAACAAGACACTCGGCTTGGATATCACGCAAATCAACCAAATATACATTTCCATGCTGTCAACCAAGCACTATAACTGAGTCTAACTCATCTAAGACTGAACAAATCTGATATTCAAACACAACCTTGTAATCATTATCACAAAACTGACTCACACTCAACAGGTTGTGTTTCAATCCCTCTACAAGCAAAACATTTGAAATAGTATTAAATTGTAATTGGCCAACCTTACCAATCTCAACCACTCTACCTTTGTCATTGTCCCCAAAGGCCAAAAGTGTTCCACCACTTTCAACTTCAAGCTCAATGAACAACTCTCTCTCCTCTATTACGTGTCTTGAGCAACCACTATCGATATACCATGTGCTACTTGTGGATCTCAAGGACACCCACATAGACAAGGTTAAGCTTTAATTTTTTTATATCCATGTAAGAATGTGCTTAGGTGGGTTAGTGGCAGAAAATTTTGGTACCCATTGCTTGTTAGGTGTCAGTAATCTCTCATGTTGTGCATGCGTTGCATTTACAATGTCCGCAACAACCTTAGGTACCCAAATCAAGTTTTGTTTGAATCCATGTTTTCTTCCAGAGTCTTGATCCTTTTTCTTCTGATTTTGTCCACCTTTCTTTTTTAGTTTCATTTTCATCAAGGTGGATGTCAAGATCTTTCTCAAGGCATTATTCTTTGCCTTAACATGCTCAAGTTCTCTATTAGTACTTTCACTAATCTTGAGCTTAGAATTTTCTTCTTTCAAACTAGAGCATTCATTATTCATTCTTTCCAGCTCCTTTTTATTTTCTTTGTGCTTGGCTTTCAAAGCCTTGAAATCAAAATATAACTCTTCTAAAAGCTCTTCAAGATTGGGAGTTTCAGGTTCTGAGTTTACCTTATCTTCATGGATGGCCATGAAGCTAATGCAAGTGTAATGTTCTTCCAAGTTTCTCCCCTTTGGAGTGAGCGTGCTGATTTGTACTTCATGTTCTTCCTCAACCTCACTCGAGTTCTCATTCATCATTGTTTCAAGCATTTTTCATGCAGCCATTGCTTTCTCTTTTTCTTTTCAAATCTCTTATTGCCTTTATTTTGATTGTCGGCGCTATTGTCGTTTCTTTAATCGAAGTATGAATTGTATTTTTTTTCTCTATTATTCTCCTTGTTTCTTATCTGGTTCAGGGCAATCAAATCGCATGTGCCCTGGCTTGCCATAGTTGTAGCAAATGGGAATCTGCTTGTTTCTATCTTTGCTCTTGAAATTATTTGAGCTATTTCCAAACTTCTTCTTTCCTAGCATAATTTTCAATCTTCTTGTGATCATTACAATATACTCATCTTCTTCATCATTGGTGGATGCCTCTCCTTTAGAGTTTTCATCCTCAAATTCTACTCTTGGTGCTATAGCTATTTTTCCTTTTGGATCTTCTAGAGCTTTCTGCCTCATTAGGACTTCATGTGTCATGAGCGACCCCATAAGTTCCTCCACCACCATCTTGTCTACGTCCTTTGCTTCCTAGATAGCAATTACTTTGGGCATCCATTACTTGGGCAAAGATCTCAAGATCTTCTTGACAAGTTTGGGTTCAACAAATTTTTTTACCAAGGCTCTTTAGACCATTAGCAATCTTTTGAAACCTGCCAAACATATTAGAAATAGTTTTTAAATCCCTCATGATGAAGAACTCATACTCCTACACAAGTATGTTAATCTTGGTCTCCTTGACTTGGTTTGTTCCTTCATGTTCTCCTTTTAATTTATGCCATATCTCTTTTGCTGAGTCAAATGAAGAGATTTTCTCAAACACAGGGGGAAAGAGTATAATAGAGGCAATTTTTTGCCTTAGCATCTCTTTCTACCGCCAAGATATCTTCAGGAGTATATTTGTCTTCGGTATTGAGAACGATCTTATCATTTTTTATGGTAAGCCACGACTGGTAATATGTGGCTATGAGAAAATTCTGCATACGCATTTTTCAGTACCCATAATT
The DNA here is from genome assembly GCA_036873735.1 of Pouteria campechiana. Classification (NCBI taxonomy): domain Eukaryota; kingdom Viridiplantae; phylum Streptophyta; class Magnoliopsida; order Ericales; family Sapotaceae; genus Pouteria; species Pouteria campechiana. The sequence continues at coordinate 613,365 of JAYJMB010000011.1, forward strand.
GGTTCTATCAAAGGATGGGGCTCTGGTGGTGTAATGTCCCTCTACAGTAGTGTTGTGGAAAAAACTGGCCATGTGGGATCACTTTACAGGTTATATAAGTCGGTAATCAAAGAAAACAAGAGAAGCCCGCTTTGATACCAATTGTTATTCCCTTGCTAATGGTAGCTCAAGAGGGGGTGAGGGGCTAAATTTAGCTTCTAAAAACTTTGGCCAAATTAAAATTATTTATGCTAATAAGATAGAATGGATATATCACACAACGTAGTAGACTGTTTTGTAATGGTTTGGCCTAAACAAGGTTCCTACTCAACTTTTCTAAGACATGTCTTTCTTACTGTCTAAGGTTCCACCAACACCAATCAACAAATACACATTGGTTTTCCTAAGCTCACGAACAAGCTCTTACAATTACAGCAAGTCTTTCCTACTTGCTGAAATCAACAGACAATACCGCAAACCCCTAGCTTGTAGAAGAAATAAAACAGTAAATAATTTGTACAAGTAATGTGCCTCTTACTTATGCAGAATATGTAGTGTACAAAAATAAAAGATAGATGAATAAATGATACAACAATAAAAACAGAAAGTTCAAACTCCTTGAAGTTCGACAAAGATATTGCTTGAAGTTCTGGATTAAAGTTCAGCATAGTGGGGGTAGAAACTTGGAAGAAAACTTTGAATGCTTGTAATTTTTTCTTTAATTCACTCAGTGAACTTCTTCCAAAGATTTAAATCTCCATTTACATGCTTTCAAAGATAATATAGTCGTTGCTGCATTTATGGAAAAATATAGTCGTTGCTCCATTTATGGAAACTTTTTGACCATTTTTGATACCGTGTTTTTTACTCAAAAATAAAGTTTCCAGTGAGCACATTTTAGACCTCCGAAATTTAACTTCAGACCTCTGAAGGTCAGGTGGTGTTGTTAGTTATCGTTGTTGCATTAATTTTAAGAGTTCTGAAGCTCCTTTTCTTGCCTCTGAACTCTGCTTGGTAGGTGGAATGCGTTCCAGCAAGGCCTTTTAAACCTCGGAAGATTGAGTCCCTTCCTCTGAAATTTCTTCTGAAAGCTGACATCTTCAACTACCCCCAACAACTAGCTTTTCAGACTTCTAAACCTGAAGTCTTTCCTTTGAAGGAACCTCTGAAAATTTTCCACATTCTAAACTTGACTCCAAATGGTTTTTCAGATCTCTGAAGCTCGGGTCCTTCCTCGGAATTGATCCTCTAAAGTTCTACAGACTTATTCTTCATAAAGTTCTTCAGAATTCTGACGTTTCCTTTGAAGTTTTCAGACTTTGTTTTTGACTTCATGCGACCTCTAAAATGTCCTCTGAAGTCTTCAAATGCTTCTAAAATGACTTTTGAACTCCTTCAACGTGTTTTTAGAGTTATCTTTATACTTCTAAAACTTCCTTTGATGTTCAGAATCTGGATTTTCTTAAGCATTTACTCATGTTCTTCCTTTGAATTTTAGAATGTGACATGGTCAAACTTATTACAAATTGTTTTCCATCCCATATCACTTTAGACTTGTTTCCTTAGTGAATTTATCTGTTTTATCAATTTGTTTCTGCTACACTTTGGAAAACAACTTGTTAGTACTCCAATTTCTCGTTGACGTGTTTGCTCACTATCAAAACTTGGCTATTACTTTATATTCATCATCAAAATCAAACCAGTTAAAGAGTTAGTCTTAACATAGAGAGTCACACCTTTTTGCAATCAAAAGAATCTTCAAGTATCTCTTAGATACTCAAAAGTCTTGGTTTGTCATACTCAAAAGGATCATCTTTTGATCTAGTTAGATACTCAGATACAGACTTTGCAGGATACAAATTAAATAAAAAATATATAAGTGAAATATGTCAATTTCTTGAAAGCATGTTTGTATCATAGTTTCAAGAAAATAAACAAGTGTTACTTTGTCTACTATGAAAGTGGAGTATATAACCGCTAGAAGTTATTGTGCTCAACCACTTTGGATGAAACGGCAATGAATTAATTATGGGTTAAGCTACAAGAAAATTCCCATTAGGTGTGATAACACTAGTATGATTAACTTGATAAAGAATCTAGTTTTGCATTCTCGGACTAAATATATCAAAATTCAACATCATTTTCATTGAGAATCATGCAGAAAAGCATGATGTATATCTAGAATATATGCTAAACAACTAATAGACATTTTTACAAAACCGTTGGTGGAGGATAGCTTTTGCAAAATTCAAAGAGAACTAGGTTTGATAGATTCACATATATGGGAATTCAGGCATCCTGATTGATAATCAGTACTATCTATGTTATTTGTTTTCTTATGTATGTTCAATCACATGATTGATATTCGTTACACATGTTATCTCTTGCTTTCAATGCATTTGGGTGTAGTCAAATGTTTAGATATGTTAAATTATGAATTTTATTTGCACTTGAATGAATGGATGGATACGAAGTGTGGCATCAAGTTAATTCCTTCAATTCAAGCTTCAAATTTCTATTTCTAGGAGCTCAGTCGATAAGAGCTCATCTAACTAAGGCTTGGTAGACTAAGACCTCAGTTGACTAAGATGCACTTACCGAGCTCATAGTGCTAGGTTTATAAAAATTTGTGGGAAGCCATTCAGCACCAACATCTCCATATTCAATGTTGTCTCCCTCCCAAACCATTTTCTCGTACCTCAAACAACTCCCGAATCATTTTTCCCTAATCCATTTGAGGTTTTCCTTTATCCTTTTCATCCATTCTCGAAAATGCCTCCTCAAAAGAAGCTTGTCGTTCAGAAAATAAAGACTACATACTCCACCTTCCACAACTCTTCAACTCGTACCTTCTTCACATTGGAGTAACGAATGAAGCGACAACATGAGAGCGTTCATTTCAAAGAACCTCTCGTTTTAACAACCCATGGTAACTCTTCTTCCCCAACTCAAGATTCTTAAGAAGAGCATAGGGAAGAAAAATAAGAGGAGGAAGTTTCAAATGAACTTATTTTTATTTTGGTCATAACTTCAAGAAAACGAGGTTCTATAAAAGATAAATGAAACATTAAGTTCATGAGTGTAGGAGAATTGATTTTGAGTGTTTGAAGTATTACAAGTCTCATATTGAGGAATGGTTAGCTTTTCAAGGTTGGGTCCCATTTTTAAAGGATACCCAGTTAAGTTTAGGTGCATAATTTTAATAACAACAAACTTGTCTAAGACTTGATCTAAGTTAAGGATGTTTTTGCTAAGATTTCGTAATTCAGAAGAAGCTTCAGGTTTCAAAAGATACCAAAGTTTGTTGAGATTTCAAGTTTAGAAGAAGCTTGAAATTTTAATGTTTGGCGAGATTTCAAAGTTCATAAGAAGCTTCAGATTTCAGAGTTTGGAGAGATTTCAAAGCTCAAAAGAAACTTCAGATTTCAGAGTATGCCAAAGTCTTTCGAGATTTCAAAGCTTCAAAAGTTGCATCCAAAAACTATAAAGGAAGTTTCAGAAGTTAGAAGATGATGAATACACGTTAAGAAAATGCTACGTCAAAAGATCTAAAAGCAATGTCCAAAAGCTTTAGAGTACTTTCAAAGCATGTTTCAGATGGTGGACTCAAGCTTCAGAGGGGAACTTCAAGTCTGAGGATCTCAGAAATGAAGTTTAATACATGTTGAACCGTCAGAAGATCTGAAGATCAAGCTAGAAAGCTTCAGAACATATTCATAGGATGAACTCCATGCTTTAGCGCTCAGAAGGAATAATTGGAGTTTATTTAGAAGCATTCCGGGCTTTAGAGCATCTTCAGATGATGCGTCAGATAATGAACATGTTGAACGAGTGCAGAACAAGTGCAGAACATGTTGAACAATGTCAGAAGATTTTAGATGGAAGAGAAACGTGTAGAACATGCTGAAACCATCAGAATACGTGAAAGTTAAGACTGGAGATCTCAGAAAAAAAGTTAAGAACATGTGAAGCCATCAAAAGATCTTCAGAACATGTTCAACGGGAATACTCTAGGCTTCAAACGTCAAAAAGAATGATCAGAGTTCATTCCAAAGCAAGAGAGTCTCTTCAGAAGATCTTTAGAACATGTTCAGAGGTCTTTCAGATGATGAACACAAGGGAAACAGTAGCTGTTGGAATGTCAGTCGTCAAAAGGAACGAAATAGATGTTCAAAAGTTCTGAAGAGAGCTTCAGAAGCTCTGAAGAAACAAAGCAATGGTAACTGACTAGGCACACGACGCTTCAGATGTTCTAAAGTTTAACTTCAGGTGTTCTGAAGCACATTTATAAGGATGAATGAGACGCGGCGTTGAAGGAGACAACGCTTCAGATGTCCTGAATTCAACTTTAGACGTTTTGAAGCACATTTACAAGGCATTATAGAAGACACGAGGCGCTGGGATTGAAAAGATACCCGACCTTGAGAAGCTCTGAAGTTTAACTTCAGAAGCTCTAAAACACAATCTACCCATTATGAACGCTGCAGAGTCATCACATTCAAAATTTTTGAAGCTCAACTTCAAAAGTTCTGAAGTCACGGTGTTTCTCAACGGTCGTAAATTTGAATGTTCCCTAGCATTAAATGAGCTCCACCTACCCCAACGGCTAGAATTTGAATCCAACTGTAAAGGGAGTTAATCTAGGACATTCAAACAAGTTACAAGACATTAATCTTCATTTACTCGTGAGCAACAAAAAGCATTCAAAAGCCTTCAAGTTTAGAACCTTCACAATCTTCATTAAAGGCTTACAACAACCTTCTGGGAAGCATTCTTTCTGCATTCTAAGCTGCTACAAATCTTCTTCAAAGTCTTCCCCTATGCCATCACAGAAGCACTATATAAAAGTGTAATCTTTTCTTTATCATTTTATTTGTGTATCCCTTGAGTTAGTGTTGGAGACCAAACTCAAGAAGAATAAGGGTGATTGTTAGAGTATGTCTCACAATCAACTTGTTAATTTATACGCCCCCTTAAGCTAGAATTAAAAAGAGTGCAAGAGGCACTAAGTGTATATGCCCCCCGGAACTCGAATCTAGAAGAGTGCAATGGCACTAAGGTTTATGCCCCCCTGAGTTCGAATTAAGAAGAGCAACTAGATTGTTGAAATGTGTCTCGCAATTAATTGCTAAGTTGTTTATACCCCCTAGAGCAGGAATCTAGAAGAGTACTAGATGCACTAGTTGTATTTCATTATATAAGATAGTGGAACCCAAGGCACAAGGGGTGTGCTCTTGGGAGAGTGGAGTAGGGAGGTTGTTTCAAACCACTATACGTTGTGTCTGCTTTGTGTGATTGCTTCACTTATTACTATTTAGATTTTGACATTCACGTTTCATTATATACCTTAACAGAACATTTGAAAGAGGGAATTTAAATTAGAAGAGGTTAAGCAAGAAAATTTTATAAACTCAATTCACCCCTCCTTTTGGGTTAAGCCAAGCCTGGGAACCAACACGTACTCCCATGTTATGAAACTTTAGTCAAAATCTTTCATTGTAATTTCAATTGTGACACTCTTTGTAGTTATAAGAAAAGGACCCACATTAAGCTAGGGACACTCAACTTGAGGCAATGTGATACCCTAGGAACAATACTAGATGTCCCAAGACTCCCAACAGATGCCACCTGATTTCACAAGTGCTATGATCTTCAATAAGCTGACTGGGTCCACATTACATCATGCCAAGGTCAATATTGTTGATGAAGAATGTAATATTAGCATTAAAGGTTATTTGATAGAATTTAGGGTTATTTATTTAATTAGTGATCTTTAAAACATTATCATTGGTTCTGATCATTAGTTTGGTACTTCATTTGGATTTTACTTATTATATGTTTTTCAAAGTTTTGTTTTCTATAACTATAGATGGATAACTTTTGTTAGGGCTTGATACTTTTTAATATCAAACTACTAAAGCTATTGTTTTTGTCCCAAGTCTCCTCTTCTTCTCCTCCCTTCTTACTAACTTCATCCCTACTTCCCCTTTTTTACCATTTTATTCCCCTTAGAGGATCATTTCCTCTTTCTTCCTTTTTCCTCTCTATTGGTTTTGCATCAACTATCAAGAGCAAAGGCTTAGCAGCCAATGTTAGAGTGTTGAGAAGCACTTTAGCTCACTATATTCCATCCCAATGTTCTCAAAATCAAAACTTTCGAGCGAAATTTTCCCAAAAATTTCGTTTTTTGGCCACTAGCGAAATGTTTTCGCCCGAGAAATTTAAGAATTTCCCCTTTTAGGAGAAAATTTCAAAATTTTGGGAAAATTTCACCCAAAATTTTGAAATTCAGGGAATTTTCACCCAAATTTTTGAATTTTTAAGGAAATTTCCTCCAAAATAATGTATATCATAATTTTTAAAAAAAATTTTGGCATACATGAAACTAACGAGCCTACACAAGTTTTTTTTTAGTGATGAGGTATCGTGATAACATGTTTCATTATATATGCATATGTTTAACAACTTTATATGACTTAAAATCTTTCATTTAGTAGTATTTCGTTGTAGATATCTATTTTATATGCTTTTGCATCATTGGTATGTTTCCTTTATGTAGTATATGTTAACATTTAAAGTGATGTTTTTCGTTCTAAATATGAATTCAGATTTATCATGATTTACTATGAAGTTTTATGGAAGAGTTTCTAATTTTTCTATATTTTTTTAATTTTTATATATTTTAGCAAAATAGTTCAGAGAAATTTTCAATAATTTCTACAAAATTAGTGAAATTTTCTCCTTTTCAGTTTAGCGAAATTTTCCCTTTCAGCGAAATTGTGAACACTATTCTATCCAAAGTAGAAAGTAGGGATGCAATGACCATCAAAGAGGCATAATTACTGTGGAAATTGATTCATTTCAACAAGATAAACTTGCCCAAGTTGATAATAGAGCACATTGTGAAGACCAAACAGATAGATGGAATCTAGTTCTTCCAATGGATTGTGGCTCACCTTGGTCTTCAAACATTTTGGGATGAATTTGGCTAATGAAACACTACTTGCAACATGCAAGACCATGTTGAAGAAGATGAATATTGATGTTGAAGCCATTAGAGTAGCAAGACTTCATGAGGATGGAGAGACTGGCATGTAGGGGGAGCCATCTAGTTGAAAAGCTTCATGTTCTCATGCTTTTCCTTCTCTACAAGCCAATGACTTTTTCTTTCAAAAGCATCGAGCAACTATTCCCGATGTTGAGGAGGGCACTACTCATCGTTACACTCACTCAACAGCCTCCTCCTCCATCTGCTTTTCTTACATCCTTTTGCTCGGAAGTGATAGCTCATCTTGACTCTATTGATACCTAATTAGCTAACATCACTAATCATCAAGCTGACATCATAGCTTGTTAGGTTACCTTGGAATCCCAAGTGTAGCCACTGCACTCTAACCGTTCCTCTCACTCTCGTACGGCTCGATTGACATGATGGCCTTACTTGTTTGCTCATCCACCCTTTTGATGTTGACAAAAAAAAGGGGAAGAATATGCAGTGTTTTGTGCTTGTCCTTTGGACATTAGACTGTGATGGTTGTATGTTTAGGAAAATTGTGGTTAATATATGATTTGTGTTTTGGGACATGTAATGAATGGATGTATTGGTCGGTTATCTGTGATTAATGGATGTGGTTATGACGTTTTGAAAATTTTGGAATGTACGGAATGAGTTAAACTCTTGGATTATATTGTTGAAAGCTTTTGAATGTATTAACTGTTGATGTAATGCAAATTGATAATCTTTTGTGTTGATTAATGGTCAAGCTATGACTGTAACTCATATGTTTTTATGTTATTGAATGAATACACTCTTTGAAAGATAAATTTTTACTAGGTTTTCTCATCATCAAAACGGGAAAGATTGTTAACTGCACTCATGTAATGCAACAATGGTATATGATTGAATTAATTAATGATGAACCAACCTAATGAAAATACTCCTTTAGTAACTAATAAGTTGAAAAGGGTGCTAAGATAAAGTAACAAGGTGGAAATCATGTAAACCAATGTATATCAACTAAAGAAAAGGAGAAGCCAATATTTCATCATACATTAAGTTCCAAGAAGTGTAACAAAGTTTGGAAAACATTTTTCTCAAGAAGTGGGAGCTCAATTGTTTCAACAATTAACCCAAGTATACTGATCTTATCGACCGAGACCTCAGTTTATAAGCTCAGTACACTGAAGTGCATCTATCGAGCTTCCAGAAGGTACAAGCTTTCAAGCACTAATCTCAATATGTCAACTCAGTCGACTTAGTATATCTATTGAGTGCTCAATCGACAACCTCAGTAGACTCAACTCATTGACCGACCTATCAAAAATTTGAAGAACTTCTTCAAAGCAGGATCGGTACATGTTGTCAACCTACTCATGATTCCCACCAAGACCTTAGTACTTGGGCTCAGTACATCGAGTTGTATCAACCAGCCTTCTAAGGAGTTCATGTTCAAGAAAGCATCCTCAGTACGAGTTATCTACCAAGACCTCAATAGGTAGGCTTATCATACAAAGGGTATCAACCAACATAGGTTAAAAACTAGCAATTAAAAGCTCAGTCCATATGCCCAGTCTACTCAGGTTGCTACCAAAGGCTCAATCGATTGGCTCAATATACTAAAGCATCAACTGACGTTTCAAGAAGAAAATAAGGTTCAGCAAATTTTAGACGTCGGAGAACATTTAATGCTTTCACCTACCCTCCAATAGGTGAATTTCAATGCTAAGCTATAAAAAGAGTGATGGTTCTCATTTGGAGGTAAAGGAGTTTTAATTTTCTCACCAAACTCAAGTGCTAGTATTCACTACATTCTTAAAGTTTCTCAACTGCTCAACCTTCCAAGAGCTTACAAAGTCATCAACTTCAACAATCTTGGAGAACTTCCCTATACCTAATCTTTAATCGCTCAAACATTTAATTTGTTGTAATTCATTTACTTTGTGATTCCTTGGAGTGGAATTCGAGAACACTTTCCAAAAAGGCAAAAATGGGATATAGGAATTGTGTGCTCATCCCCCTTATTTTGTGCACTTATTTATACCTCCTAAAGCTGGAATCTAGAAAAGAATATTGACTCCATGGTTGTATTGCATTACTCCAGTTAGTGGACCCAAAGTAAAGAAAAAGTTTACTTTGGAATAGTGGTGTGGGTACCGAATTGGGCCAAACCACTATATATTGCTATGTTCACTTTCTTTCGAACTTTTCTTTATGCTTGTGCCTTAGTCTTTAGTGTGTGAATTGACTACAAGGTGTTTAGCATATTCATATTGAATTTTCAATTACCCAATCCACCCCTCCCCTCTTGAGTTTAAGTCATTTCTAGGAACCAACAAGAAAACCCCTTTCATTAATCCATAATTGATCTAAAACATAAAGTCTAGTTTCATTGATCTATTTGTAGAGCAACTAGAATTCCCATATGTGCCAACAACTTTCTTTGCAAAAGAATTTGAAACATAGTAATTTGGAGGTTTTTCCAAATTCTTGCTCATGTTTTGCCGACAATCCCACTTCGGTGTCAATCCTTTTGGTTTTCCCAAATCAGTGCCCAAGCTTTATATCTCATTTACAAATTCGTGCCCGACACCACCGAAGGGTGCCAAACGGCTGAATTCGAAATTCGCATGACCAAAACACCCCTGAAGGAGATATACGGGTACCTGGCTTCATTTTCATGACGCCCTAAATCTGCTCTTTTCCCATACCTCCCCAGCAACAGCTATTTACCAGCATTCTTCCCGCACCTTCCTCGTGGCACCTCCCCGGCGACGACAGCATCGTATGCAAAGAACCCTTCCAAAAGATCCCTTCCAAATATTGCAACAATTTATGCATTCTAAAAACTTCTAAAAATTCCGCAACGTATGCAAAAAACCTTGCTTCCAAACAATAACTTAGATGATTGCAATTGCTGATCATTGTGGAACTCCATTACTAAAAATATATTGCTGATGATAGTTTGGACAGCAACATCTAATGCATGGAAAAATAATAAGTTTGATTTCAAACTTTGCTTCTTGTTGTGGATGCGCTGAAGATCGAGCAGAAATTTGAATTCCTACTTCAGAGTTCTCTGAAGCTTGCTTCGGAGTGAATAAGTGAACTTCAGAGTGAATAAACGTTGCTTCAAAGTTCTCTAAAGTGACCTTCGGAGTTCTTTATTCTGCTTCGGAGAACTTTGAAGTGAACTTGGAAGTTCTTTATTCTACTTTGGAGAACTTCAGAGTTCTTTATTCTGGTTCGGAAAACTTTATGTTCCAGAGTAGTTTTAGTAAAATTATCATAACTTTCTCATACGAACTCCAAATTAAGTGATTTTGTTGGGTTGGATAGATAATTTTAAAATCTACAACTTTCATATTAATCATTTTCCCTGATTCTGCTGGTATTTTGAGTTGTGGGCCCTCAAAGTACTGCCTTTTGTTTTCATCCAAAATTGATGTTTCGGAGATCTTTGGAGAGAGTTGCACTGTTTTATATGTAATTTCCTCATATGAACTCAGAATTGCACTATTCTTTTTGCATTGGATAGATAATTTCAGGAACTACAACTTTTATGTTGATCACTTTGTCTAAATCATCTATCCATCTTATATGAGTCATGAGCCTTCAAAGTGACGCCTTCTGTCAGATGAAATAGCAGAAAATGTGAAGCTCTACAAATAGTTGCACTATTTTAACCATAACTTTCCAATATAAATTCGGAATAATATGATTCTTGATGCATTGGAAAGCTAATAACAAAGGCTAAAACTTTTATGTTGAACACATTTTCCAAATATGCCTCCATTAGTCTCAGAAATTACTTTAAAGTAACATCTTTTGTAATTTTCAATTTCATTTTACAGATCAATAAAACAAACTCTGTTAAGTGAAGATGGATGATTTAAACAAAATGATCAACATAAAAGTTGTAACCCCTAAAATTATCTGTCCAATGCAAAAATAATGGTGCAATTCTGAGTTCAAATGAGGAAGTTACATCTAAAAGAGTGCAACTCTCTCCAAAGATCTCCGAAAAATCAATTTCAGATGAAAACAAAAGGAGGTACTTTGAGGGCCCACGACTCAAAATACAATTAGAATCAGGAAAAGTGATTAATATGAAAGTTGTAGATCTCGAAATTATCTATCCAACCCAACAAAAATTAGTCAATTTGGAGTTCGTATGAGAAAGTTATGATAATTCTACTAAAACTACTTTGGAACATAAAGTTCTCCAAAACTACGAAGTTCTCCGAAGCAGAATAAAGAACTTCGAAGTTCACTTCAAAGTTCTCAAAAGCAGAATAAAGAACTCCGAAGTTCACTTCAAAGTTCTCTGAGGCAGAATAAAGAACTACGAAGTTCACTTCAGAGAACTCCGAAGCAGAATAGAGAACTCTGAAGCAGAATAAAGAACTCCGAAGGTCACTTCAGAGCACTCTGAAGCAACACTTATTCAATCTGAAATTCACTTATTCACTCCGAAGCAAGCTTCAAAGAACTCCGAAGCAGAAATTCAAATTTCTGCTCGATTTTCAGTGCATCCACAACAAGAAGCAAAGTTTGAAATCAAACTTATTGTTTTTCCATGCATTAGATGTTGTTGTCCAAACTATCATCAGCAATATATTTTTAGCAATGGAGTTCCATAATAATCAGCAATTGCAATCATCTGAGTTATTTTTTGGAAGTAAGGTTTTTTGCATACGTTGCTGAATTTTTAGAAGTTTTTGGAATGTATAAACTGTTGCAATATTCAGAAGGGATCTTTTGGAAGGGTTCTTTCCATACAATGTCGTCGTCGCCGGGAAGGTGCCACGAGGAAGGTGCGGGAAGAATGCTAGTAAATACTGCTGCTGGGGAGGTGTGGTAAGAGAGCAGATTTAGGGCATCATGAAAATGAAGACAGGTACCCGTATATCTCCTTTGGGGGTATTTTGGTCATGCAAATTTCGAATTCGGTGCTCCGGCACCCTCCAGTGTTGTCAGGCACGAATTTGGAAACGAGATATAAAGCTTGGGCACTAATTTGGGAAAACCAAAGGGTTGGGCACCGAAACGAGATTGTCAGCAAAACATGGGCACCGATTTGGAAAAACCTCTAGTAATTTGCAATAATTATGTCATGTTCTCCTTCATGATTAGGCCCGCAACCCAAACCCAATCTAGTTTTTCCTCCGATTAATTGAAGGTTTTTGATATTTGAGTTGGACTCAAACCGGTTTTTAAATTACTCAAATGGTGATTTGATGTGGGCCTAATTGGTTGAATGGTAAGAAAAAGAAATAAAAAAAATGAGCAATATAGGAAATAATGTCAGCCATAAGTGAATAAAAATATATATAAGCTTTTTTATTAAGAAATGATAGGAAATGATTGAAAAAAAATAGGATAGTTAGGATAGGTGCATGTGATGAAGAAGTTCATTTTCCAGGAAAAATTTTCATTTTCATCCAACCAATCCAATAACTATGACACTAAGAAAGTTCGAAGCTCAAACCAACAAGTTTGTAGCCTACCTCTGCTAGTTGAATTAACTAGTCATACATTATGAGAGACCCAACAGAAAAGAAAAATATCACAAGGGCAGCTGTCAACTCCTTTTCCTCCTCACAAATACTTGACCTCCCTATCTCAATCTACTAACCTCATCTCCTATACATGTCTTTGCAAACTGTGTCATAGGACCACAGCTGCCAATGTCTGCCAAGACAATGCAGCCTTGTGTTTGCCATATTATTTTCCATCACCATATATTACCATAACACTGCCTTTGTTTCCTCTTTAGGTTGAACTAGGATGTATAGGTTTATGGGTTTAGCTTAAGAGGGTTCAGTCCCAATAACAGTTTTAGATAAGAGTTCTTTCAAGAAAAGTCAACTGTCATGTGTTCGGATGGGCATAACCAATCTGGTGGAGTGGGGAGGCAAATATTTCACAGAAGGACAACGTAAAGCAATTAAAGTTCCTCTTTTATCTAGACTTAAAATGCTAAATAAATTTGAAGCCTTAAATTTGAGAAGGAAATCTAATCCATATCAATAGTGTACATACTAACTCGACATGCGGTTAAAGATCATCATCAATCATTGTTGGGGCCACATACAATCATAGGTGGGCCTATGATTGCTTACATTAAGATGGAGTCCTGTCCACACATTTCTCCATAGTCACCACAACTTAAGTATTGGTCATCACTACCATTGATTGGGCATAATCAATCATTTTTTCTTGTTTGATAAATATTATATGGTCCAAGACTTGCAGTTGAACTATAGACCTCAGACTCAAGCACTCTTTAGTGTTAACATCTAACTCAATTTATCATTGAAAAATGAAGCTATAAAACACAATATGTGGATATAACCCAATTGGGTTGCCTTATTACATTTTGTTAATGATGCTTAGATACTGATCCCTTTCCTGTCTTCAGTCTGATCATGGACACTGCTGAAAATCAACACATGATATTTCGTTGATGACTGAATAGTGTATGGATTGGATCCAACTGATAGCAGCACATATGATATACTGAATTATAAATATGAATTATGTACTTCTCAGCATTCTCACTCCACACTCCTAGTTCCACAGACCTGAATTGGATTGGGTTTTGGGAGCTTCATAGTTTGTTCATCCAAACCTTTGTACCCTGGTAGCAAATTGTCATACAAACAGTCCATAAAACCTGTGTTGGTTCCAAATGAGCCCTTACTGGCCTTCTCTCACATTGTTACCTCTCTTTCTTCTCTTTGTTTCCTCCTACATATTCAATTTTTATCTCAAGAATAGTTTAAACTGCTACAAAAATATATAATTCAAATCTAAAATGAGTTGTCAACCTAAATGAACCCCAAAGTTAGACCTTACTCAACAAAAATTAGTTAGCATTTGGTATGTGTTTTGTTTGATAGAGTCAGGCTGCAGTTCTTACGTATAGTCTTTGGGTTTAGACAGGGATTTTTACAGATAGAGTTGGAATCAGGTCCTTATATAAAGTTTTAGGGTTGGGTAACCCCAAGGTAAAACAGCTGAACTTTTATTCATAATTGAACGATTCAATTATAAACTATCCCATACATGGAAAACGATTACCATTTGCATCAACCTCTATGAGAATGATGTCTCATAACTGAATGTTCAATCATATCCAAACAATCCCAAAAGTTCAAACTTAGGATAGATCAGACACCATATATAAATGGTTAGCTGGGAAGAAAAAGCATATTATAAATTTCATATCTCATATTTCTTGAATTTTTCTGTATAACAAACGATAATAGTGCAGATTTGGATTTCTATCAAAATTTACCAAAATGTAGAACTTATTAATGTTATGTAAGTTTTTAAAGGGGAAAAATAGCTGTACAGACGAAGTTCAAAAGTTGAAGCAACCAAAACACAACATTACTCAATCATGAGCAACCATCAAAACGAATCACAATTGAATTCCCTCCTGAACTAACATCAAGCTTTCAAATAACTCCTAAGGTGGGAAAAGACCATAACTAGATGATTATGCAGCCATGGTGCTCACAGTCGGCAATAGCAGCAAGAGTTTGGAAGGCATGATATACACAAAGAGTATCCATTCGGGCATTCACCGACAATGCTGCTACTACAACATAATTTAAAATATGATGACAACAGTGATATAAATAAGTTGATAAATGGAGTTTTGTCATAAGAATAAGCAGACAATATAGGAAGTTACCATTTCATAGATTGATGTTTGAATACAAGCCTCTTTCAAAGGATCTTACCTGCCACCAAGCAGGACCAGGCATTGTAAGTCGGAAAAAATTCCGTGCACTGCAAACAATTGAACGAGTTTTTCCAGGAGCCATTGGTATATTGAAAGAACAAATCCATATTCTCCACTTTTGTTCACCAAAAATTGGGACTTTTGTGTCTATCTCTATCCTGCCCAAAGATAATGACCAAAGCATTTATGAGGTCATGAAAAAGGGAGGAAAAAGGATTTGGATGCCACTCATAAAACAATCCAATATTTTTTTTAGAATCTCTATACATTATGAGTATGTTTGGGGTCAGGAAAAAATGTCTTAAAAAATTAGGAAAAGAGGGAGAATGGAAAAAAATTGAGGAAACGATGTGACAGAATAGGGGTAATGATAAAAAAATATAATGAATAACGATAAAATAAATAAACTTTTTGAATGAAAATATATAAAGGCAATGATTGAAAATATGGATAGCAATGAATAAAAAGTGGAGTTGTTGCATTAGTTAAATATAACATCAATTAAAAGAGTTGGAAAATGAAGGAAAAGAGATTTCCGCCTCTTTTCCCCATTACAAAACACACCATCTATGATGTAGAATATCACAAGACAAATTTGTAGATCTTACGACTTTCTTAGTAGACTTCAAAGAGTGACACTAAACATAAGCTTGGGTAGAGGTAATTTCTCTTAGTTTTCATTATTTAAAAGTGAATTCTCATCTCATATCAGCATATAATTTATAGGCATCTTGGGTAAAGATTCAACAGAAACAGAGTCAATGACAACTTCAACTAAAATTTTGTTATTACGGATCTCGTGTTGACAGTTTAGGCAAAGTATGTAATAAACAATGCAGAGTGCTAAATCTCTAAAGCTCGTTCTTACGAACAAGTCTCCCAAACTTTGGTCAACTAACCTGGGTTGTTTTCACGTTCATAATCAGAAGTTTCCTTAAAAGAGTCAACAACTTGATCAATTTTCTCTCCTTGATAATATTCCTCTACTTCAATACTTACAGTTAAGGTATGATGAAAACATCAAAACACTATATGACTTGCAGCATGACAACTAAAGCATTGTGTATCATACCTCTTTTAACATAAACTAAAAGCAGTGTTCATGAGATTAATGGTTGTAGCTTTCTAAACAGGATTATTACTCCCCTTAGATATTACAATTTGTGATTTTTTAAGCTCCTTGGATCTCTGGAAGGATGCGTACCTACTAATGGTTTAATTGTTTCAATTTTTCAAGTTCTAAATCCTTATAACAAGCTTCTTCCATAGAGCTGGTGAAAGCACGAGAAACTCCTTTAATGTCTAGTCTAAGTCCATTGATAAATTTAGCAAGAGGCAGTCGTTTTTTTTGGATGCCACTCCCCATAAGCAATTCATTAAAGTTATGGAGGCAATCAGTAATGCACTCCAACCACCTCCAACAGCTAGGATTCAATGATGGTATATAAAAGGAGTTAGTTAGCACATTTCAGAAGTTAATGAGCATTGATTGAGCTTGCTACTTTCTACAAAGAGATCAAGTTAGCATTTAAATGAGCATTGATTGAGCTATCTACTTGCTCCAAGAAATCAAGTTAGCTATCCACTTGCTACTATATTTATTTTAAATGTTGGGAGCATTTAATGCTCTCCAGCCACCTCCAACAATTAGGATTCAATGATGGTATATAAAAACAATTAAGTTAGCATGTTTTAAAGGTTAGTGAGCATTGATTGAGCTATCGACTTGCTACAAAGAGATTAAACTTTTGCATTTCTTTAAGTCCTCTTTCTATACTCAAAGTTTCAATCTTCCATTTTTAAATCTTCATCAACATTCAAAGAGAGGCCTCCAATGGCAAATCTTATGTGCTTAAATTTGCGAAGTGCTTTAATCCTTGTATTTGCCTAACCAGAGGCAGTTTTCTTTCTCTCAATGTATTTGCTGGCAAGGGTTTGAATCCCTGTACCAAAAGCAAAAATAGGACAATTGCGATGCGACTCATTATCTATGTTTAGGAGATTTTTTTGGCCCCTAAAGCTAAAATCTCGAAGGTAATTGGGTGTCTGCAGTTGTATTGTTTTGTGGACTAGTGGAACCCCAAAATGAGAGGTAGCTTTGGAAGAACAGAGTAGATACCTATTGAGGACCAAACCACTATAAAATCTCTTGCATGTGGTTTCTACTTTTGTTTTCTTTGCTTAGCCTGTATTATCTTATACATTTTTGTTCGTCAACCTTTTAGGGGTGAATTTTTAAATACATACGAACCTGAGAGGGAAAAACTTGTCACGTAGATGCGCCTAAGAACGGCTTTTTATACAAGAAATTACATATTGTATATGCTAATTTACAGGTTGATTACAATAAAAAATAGGAAACAAATCAATCATGAAAGCAATTACATCATAATTCTACGAAGTCAACCTTATACATTCCTAATATAGCACACCCGAATCAATCAAGGAGATATCATGTCTATTTTCCAACAATACATTCCTAATATAGCACATCCGAATCAATCAAGGAGATATTATCTCTGTTTTCCAACACGCCCCCTCAAGCTGGAGAATATGCATCTTTCATTCTGAGCTTGGAGATAATTCCTTGGAATGTTGTACTCTCAAGGCCCTTAGTAAGAACACTAGCGAGTTGGTTGTCGGTCGAGACATAAGGAGTATAAATTAGTCCATTGTCCAACTTCTCCTTTATAAAGTGCCTGTCTACTTCAATGTACTTCGTTCTATCATGTTGAACAGGGTTGTGAGCGATGTTGATAGCTAACTTGTTATCACAAAGTAACTTCATAGGTCCTTCCAATTTGATCTTCAGGTCCTCTAAGATTATCTTTATCCATAGTAACTCAAATATCCCCAAAGCCATTGCTCTGAATTCTTCCTCTGCACTTGATCTAGCTACTAAATTTTGCTTCTTACTTCTCCATGTTATGATATTGCCTCCAAGAAAGGTGCAATAGCTAGAGGTAGATCTTCTGTCAAAAGGTGAGCCTACATAATCTGCATCAGTGTAAACTTCAATTCCCAATTCATTGTTTCTCTTCAACAAAATGCCTCTACTAGGATTCTCCTTGAATCTTGGAGGAATCTCCATGTATATCTCCTCGTCTAAATCACCACAGAGAAAAGCATTTTTTACATCAAATGGCTCCAAATACCAATTGAAATTTGCTACTAAAGATAGCAAAATCCTAATCGTGTTCATCTCTACTATTGGAGTAAATGTTTCCTAATAATCAACACCATATGCCTGTGTATAACCCTTTGCCACAAGTTTGGCTTTGTATCTGTCCAATAAGCCATCTGACTTGTATTTTACTATGAACACTCATTTGCAACCCACAGCTTTCTTGCCTAGTGGTAGGTTAACAACCTCCCATGTATTGTTCTTCTCAAGCTCCTGCATTTCTTCCCTCATAGCCCCTTTCCATTTCTCATCTGATAATGCTTTAGATAAATTATTTGGAATATGAATTGTATTCAATTTGACCAAGAAGTTTCTATGTGATGGTGAGAGCTTTTCAAGTGACACAAACTTCACTAAAGGATAAAAAGGATGTTTAGTAAACTCCCTTGTGCCTTTCCTAACAGCAATAGGAAGGTGATATTCATTCGCTTTTTGAGGAGAACCATTGTCTGAAACTACACTTACCTCAGTTGGTTGGGATTCTTGGACTTGATCTAGAGTGGGATCTAGATCTATAAGTTTAAAGTAAACCTGGCTGGTCAAACCTGAATGTGTCACAAAGGGCTTTATTCCCTGTCATAGGTGAAGAAGTTGGTTCTGTTTAGAGTGGCTTGAGTGATTCTACTGTTTGGTGTGGTTCAATTGACTCGAGGAGTTCAGGCTGATGAGACACGGTTGCAACGGGAAGTTGGGATGTTGTTGTAAAGGGTAGGTCAAGTAAAAACAAGTCCCCATCCTTATCTTCCATAGACGACAATGACTCCCCTATAGATAAGGTTAAGTGAAATATCATTTGTATTCCTTAAAAGTAACATCAGTAGAAATAGAAAAAAATTTCTTAGTGGGTGGATGGTAGCACTTGTACCCCCTCTGAGTTGAAGAATATCTCACAAAAACACACTTAACAGCTCTAAGATCTAACTTTCCCCTATTTTGGCTATGAACATAAACAAACGTGGTGCATCCAAAAATTTTAGGAGTGAGGTTATTTGTGGTTCTAAGATTAGGATAGACTTTAGAGAGAATTTCCATTAGTGTTTTAAACCCCAAAACCCTTAAAGGTGGTCAGTTGATGCAGCTATGAGAAAAACCTCCCCCAGTAGCTCTTTAGAACATTTTGATGGAAGAGAAGGGCTCAAGTTGTAGCTAATAAATGACCATTTTTTCTTTCTGCAACTCTATTTTGTTGTGGGGTGCTAATGCATGAGGATTCATGAACAATTCCTTCTTTTTGAAAGTATGGAGACAAGATTTTGTTAAAGTAATCCCATGCATTATCTGATCTAAATCTTTTAATTGTAACCCCAAATCGATTTTGAATCATGTTATGAAAATTTGGGAATACGCTTCTAACATCAGATTTGGACTTAAGAAGAAAGATCCAAGAAACTCTAGTGCAATCATCAATAAATGAAACAAACCATCATGAGTCAAACATATGGAACTGTAAAGGGTTCCCAAATATCACTATGAATCAAATAAAATGGAGTAGAGTATTTTTTATTTCTAATTCGAAAGGGCACACATTTATGTTTTAGAAATTCGCAAACTTCACAATGAAAGTGTTCATTCCCTAACCCTTTAAACAAAGTTGGAAACATAGTTTTTAAAATCCCAGATGATGGATACCTTAATCTAAAATGATAAAGCCAGATAATGTCTTTATTGGATGATGATAACAAAGACAGAGAGGATTTATTTCTAACAGTATAGTTTTTGCCTAATTCCTCCAGATAATATAGACTATCTCTCTCCTTAGCAAGTCCAATCCTCTTCCTCGATTCCTGTTCTTGAAATAGATAGTAGGAAGGATAAAAAAAACTAAATTATAGTTCATATCATGGGTGAGTTTTTGTATGGATATCAAACTGGTAAATAAGTTAGGAACATATAGCACGTTTTTCAAAGTGAGAGATGGAGAGATATGGATATCCCCTAGTCCAACTACAGTGGTAAGTGAACCATCTGCAATGGTTATTTTCCTGCTACTTGGACAAGGAGTGTACATAGTGAAACTTAGTGAAAAGTGGGTCATATGATCAATGGCTACTGAATAATTCATAAATCCTTAATATAATTATCTGAAACATTCAATCCTTTAGAAATAGAGAACTTACTTGAGAATGCAAGAGAACATGCACCACTAGGCTTTTCCAACGATTCCAGAAATTCTTTTAATTTTTTTTCTTATCTCCTCCTTATTGAACTCTCTCGGACTAGGATGTCATTCTTGACTCAGATGGTTCTGGTTTGTAGTGGTATTGGCTTGGCCCTATTTTTTTGTGGTCCTCCTTGTTAATTCCACTCCCTACTCGGTGACTTGCCATGCAACTTCCAACAGTTCTCTTTAGTATGCCTCGGCTTCTTACAGTAGTTACACCATAGGGCATCTTTGTTGTCCTAGTTATGGGACCTTGATAATTCTGCCTTTCCACTTTCCCTTGGTGATGCTTCAGTTTTGGCCACCATTACAGACCCTTACACAATTTGGGGTTCATCCCTCTACGGCTTTCCCCAACACGAATCAAAGAAATAGTCTCATTTAGATATGAAAATTTTTCTTTGCCAAGGATCTAGACTCTAATTTGATCAAACTCAACATTGAGTCCTGCTAGAAATCATAACCTCTATCTTTCTCGATAAAGCTTTTTAGCATTGCTGCATCATCTGGGCATTTAGTTTTAATGCACCGGTAATGGTCGAGCACCTGCCATAAATTCTGCAATAAATTTGCATATTCAGTCACTGTTTTGCTTTCCTGTTTTGTTGCTCCAACTTTGACTTTAATCTCGAAGACCCACACTGCATCACGAGCCTTAGAGTATGTTAGTCGAACAGCTTCCCTAATCTCTATTGCTGTGGACAAGAACATGAAGGTGCCACTGATTTATGGCTTCATGGAGTTCCACAACTACGACATAATCATGAAATCTGCTTCATCCCACGCTTCAAATTTTGGGTCACCCTTTTTTAGTCCTGTCCCAAGAAGACAACTCAACTTTCCTTTCCCCTTCAACATGTTCGAACAAATTGGGACCACTTTAGGTAATTCTTTCCATTCGACCTATATGTTGTTTGCATATTCTAAAGGTTTCCAAAAGTCTGCTACACCATGGTCTCCTCAGATTTTCCAGTAGAATTCAAAGATGTAATCTCAGACATATTTGGGTCTAGGGCAAAACAGAGAGATGGATTGGCTATTAAGGCCTGATTATGAGAATAAGAATGATCAGGGATGAGACAATTTTCCTAGCAATGAAGGCCAGCAAACAGTAGTGGCAATGAAAACAAATAATGAAATGCTCTGTAATGGTGATGAAGGCTGAAAAAACTGCTCTATTTTGTCTTCAAAAAACAAAGTAAAACAGAGCATGAAAAAGGGCTGTGAAGACCAGATATTTCTATTCCTAGAAAGAGCTTAAAGCTCTTATACCATATGAACTTGAGAGGGAAAAACTTGTCTCATAGATGATCCCAAAAACGGCCTTTTATATAAGAGATTACAAGTTGCATATGTTGATTTACAGGCTAATTACAATAAAGAATAGGAAACAAATCAATAAGGAAACCAATTACATCAATATTCTAGGAAGTCAACCCTTTACATTCCTAATATATCACACCCAAATCAATCAAGAAGATTATCTCTGTTTTCCAATAATAAATTCCGAATATAGCACATCCGAATCAATCAAGGAAATATTATCTCTATTTTTTAACAATAAATCCAATTTGCCCCCAATGAAGAATGAAACATGAGCAATAACTAATTTATAGAATTTAGGATTTTTCTACTATTGAATATTTTAGGGAAATTTTATTAGAATTTTAGATATTAATTTATTTTAATTGGAATTTGATGTAATAATCAAGTGATCATAACATAGATCAACTTGATGAATGGTTTAGATTGTTACTTTATTATTATTTATGGTTTTCCTTCAGTTTTTATTGTTATTTAGGGTTTTCCTTCATTCTTCATTGAGATAGGGATAGGTGACGCAATTCTCATGATGTTAGGACAGGCATTGAGTTAGGGCTAGGGGTATAAGTTGGGCGGATTCGGTGTGGGTGATAAGTGAATTTTATTTACTTATCTCTTATATTATTCAAGCTTATTTGGTTGTTTATTCTTGAATAGTTTAGATGTTTTTCATAGGATTTTGTTGGTTTTTTATAGGTGTCATGCATGGAAGAAAATGAAGCCAAACCAAAGAGCAAAAGTACAATTCAAAGATAGAAGGGATTGGAACACTCAAGAAGCAAAAAAAGGGGGCAGACAAGCTGGCGCCGCGGCGCCCAATCTAGGGTGCAACACCTGACTCGACCAAGCCACGATGCCGCGGCACCAAATCTAGGGTCACGACACCGACGCCGATCTGGATTTTTAATCGCTCATATGTTGGGTTTTTAACCTAATATGGAAAGAGAATTTAAGGAGGTCGGCTGGTCTGGTTTTGGGCAGCTCTTGCTATGGTTTCAAAGGGGTCTTTTGCTAAAATTTTTAGAGTTCGTTTTAGAGGCTTTTGGAGAGAAAAAGATCAAATTTGAAGATAAAAGAAGAAGATCAGTTGCTAGGATTGGAAGCAAAGCTAAAAGGGGAAGATCGAAAATCTTCTTTATTTTAATTGTTGTCTTTCTTTGTATCTTGGATTTTATTTTGGGAATTTAAATTCTAATGATGTTCCGTTTATATTGGATTAATTTCTATTTCATCATGTCTAGCTAACTTCCCTTGTTCTAGAGGGAAGATGGAATTTATGTGAATTTCATGGCTAATTCAATGACTTGCTTGTTTAGCAATGCAATTGGACTTATTTGTGATGTTTGGTGTTTAATGTTTTCAATCGATTAACCTTATATTGAATGATCATGTACTTAGGGTTTGACATTCGGGAGAGTTAACCCTAAATAAGATCTAGACATTACAACATAAAATTATAGATGATTCGGGAGAGCTTTTATGTTCTATGAAATCTTCTGCAAAGAACCATAGATTATAATTCATTCTTATTATTCAGATTTTTTATAAGGATATGAAAATCAGGATATTAGAAATAGATACTTGACCTAGCACTCGAGAAAGGGGGGGTTAAGTGAATTGGGATTCTCGATTTATAAACCAATGTATTGATTAATCTGCAATGAGTTAAAAACGCCATGAATGAAACATAAATGAAATCAACCCTCTAGAGTCTTCGCATATTGATCTATTCTGTTCAAAATTATGCATTTCGTTTATTACTCAATTATTACTTGTTTTTTATTATTCAGATAAAGTCAAAACTATTCATAACAATAGTCAGTGAGAAGGTAAAATATACAATCCTTGTAGATGCGACACTCATTCATCACTAAACTATAAGACTTGACACTGTACACCTGCGGTATATTTTGCAGCGAACAGCGGGTTTGAGCTTGCCCAACCCTAACCCTCACTTTTATAACATTTTCCCAACCCTAACCCTACATTTGTGGGTTGACTTTGGGTTCGAGTTCGGGTGTGTGTTGAAGGACCTTTCCTTTTAAGTAAAAATGCTCTTGGTCTACATCTCGCATGCTTCTTCATTATTTTTTTCTTTGCCTTCAATAATAGTATCATCCTTTTTGTCAGATGACCACTAGTTATACAAACTGTTCATTCCTTTGTTAAATAAAGTCAAAATCCTTTGAAAAATGAAAAGAAAAAGAAAATAACGATATTGGAAAGTGGGGGCATCTCATGACAAGTGTTTGGTAATATCTTAGTTTCATAAGATCCTGATTCATTCTAGAATGTTGTTATTACATTGTTCATTTGGATTTATTTTCATCAATTAAAGGATTTTCTACAAGTCCTATTTCTACATACAGGTCTTTCTAAACAATATCACTTAAGAGACAGACAATCCAGATATAAGAGAACGTGCGTATATATACTGACACTTACTTTCAACTGACCCTAAGATATAATATATGCAGTTTGTGGTATCCTTTGATTACATCTATGAATTTTCTTGCCTTTATCTTAAGCAGCAAAAGATGTTGTGCTTACACAAATATAGACCACTGTTACTGGAGCATATTTTTTATTTTTTATTTTTTAATGAAAGGGTACAGGTTTGAGTTCGGGCGGGTTACCTGACCTTCTTCCCGCCCTTAACCCGAAGTAGGTGCGGGGTCGAGTGCAGGTTAAGGTTCAGGTTGAAAAATGCTTTCCCAACCCTGCCTAAAATCAGGGTTCGGATTGAACCCGCCCTGACTTACACCCCTAGTTAGGGTTGCCTTTTGTCATCTATAAATAGGGGATTATTTACATGTTTTAAACAACTCTTACTGGTTGATTTAGAATCAACTTACACCCCTAGTTAGGGTTGCCTTATGCTAAACCAACAAATATGCCAAATAACCACAAGGTGAATTTAGCATCATTTTATTAGGATAGAGGGGCCATTCATTGGTACCAATGGATGGATATAACTCATCTGAAATAAGAATGAGATGATTCTGTCCAAAACTTGGGGCTGCAATTTGCCACCATGGATCATGAAGATTATGAAAAAAGGCTTCCTCAATTGAATAAAAAATACCCTTTTATCTAAATACAGGGCAAAGTTTGAGTGTTTATATCAACAAAGTGGCAACAAGACACTTATTTGAGGTGACTCCTTAGTGGCCTTAGTAAGGAAGTCAACCATGAGGTTAAAATGTTCGAACCTCAATCTGTGTTAGTGGCAATAGAATATGCTCATCATCAAAAGAGGTTTAATCATTCTTGTTCTCGCTTTCCTTCCTAAAAGTAAGGATTCATTCCTCAATAAACTCCAGAGGAAGACGATCCAAAATGCGATGAAAAGAAACCCACCACTCACGCCAAAATCCCCATACATTGAATGATGTACTAAGAAATGCCAAATAGGTGGAACCATGGGCTATGTAATTAATATAATAATAAGTAGAGATCAGGCCACAAGTGTACCAGATCCATGTTTTTCTTCAGTCATGAGGAAGAAGAAGTTGTGAAGGATAGTCATGACATAGGAACTTCTTCATAGGAAGAAGTTATGGAGCCTGAAATGAATGAACAATCTCCTTCCAAGCACTCTCAGGAGGGCATCCAAATCATTAAGTGTGGAAAGCATGCACAATTTATTGGTGAATAGCGTAAGCACTCAAAACTTTATTAGTGAGTGCCTTGTTCATAAGTCATAAGACTTCCCAAACAGAAGATAGATTCCTTTAAAGTTTTTGTGGCAAATGAAAATATACTTGATTTTGTGGCTATATGCAAGGGTATAGAGTTGGATGTATAAGGGAACCAATTTAATGTTATGATTCTTAGAACCAAATGACACTTGGAATTGACTGGCGAGAAACATTGGGTGAAGCCATTTGTTATTGGAAGTAATGAGTAGAATAGTGTAATGACTGATTCGAATAAGTAATAATAAGTTTCCACAATGGCTATTATTTTGGTGTGAAACTAATGGATCAAAGAACTGTAGACTTCAAGCATACAAAACAAGAAAAGATGATCAAGAGGGCACCCGGGTTGATCCCGGTGTAAGCACTTTAATGCTCAAGTCAGTGAGAGACCCTAATGAGTAAAGAAAAGTAACAGCAAGAGAAAAGACTTCATTCATGGATGTTCTTTACCGAATAAGTATTGGACTAGGCATCCTTAGGGTTTCCTTCTTAATCAATAAAAAATATCTCATACTTCTAGCATCTTCTATTTACAGAGATATATTTCTCTTTTATTTGGATTACAGCCAGATCGTGTTTCCCATGTGGCAATTGTAACACCTGTGGTGTTGAAATTTAAGAAAAAAAGTTCGCATTTCAATAATATGAGGAATTGAAGTGATACATAGTGTTTTGTAAAAAAATTGCTATGGAAGACTGAATGGAGTGACATGAACCCAAGTAATGATTTTGAGTAAAGTCATGTATATGACTTGAATGACTAATGTAGCATGATTATTATGTACAATGTGATGTGTATAAGATATTGAATCAAAATTTTGAAATAGTTTTAGAATTTTGAACTATTGAGTTAAATGCTCAGGTAAAAAGAACTCAATAAGTGATTTTAATAAAATCATAGAAATTTCAATGAATGAATAGCCTTATAGGATGTTTGAGGTAATTAAAATTTGCTTATGTAGATATGGGTAGAGTTTAATTCTTGAAATTTATAAATTTCATCAATTTAAATTATATAATGGTTATAAAAAGAAAAAGAACTGAAATGGTGAAATTAGGAAAAAGCATATTTATGATTAATATGAATGGCCTGAGATAGTTATTATATGTATTGTAATGTGTGTGAAACATTAGTTTAAGTCTTAAATGCATTTTGGAATAAAAATGGCATATGGAGTCGCTTATAGCAGAAAAGTCAATAAAAAGAACTGAATTGGTGATTTTTGATAATTGATCATAATTTATGTGTGGGAAATGATTACGGTGACATTCGAAATGCTTTATATGAAATAAGATAATGAAGGAACCATATATGCATTGATACAATGTAAAGGGAATGGATAAAAGTACAATGAAAAATATCTAAGTTGTTAAGCATGTTTTATATGGAAAAATTACGATTAGTGATGATGGGAAAATGTTATGATTAAAAGTTAAGGAAGAAGGATTGAAGGAAAGGTGGAAAATTGGATAAAAAGTGGATAAAAGATCCTGAAAACATGGGACAACAAGTTAATGCCGCGGTGTGCCACGGCATAGCTTTAGAAGGGGAAAATATGGGCATCCAACAGGCGTAGTGTTGCGGCGCAGACAGCCCATGCCAAAGCATAGTGTCAGCAAGGCAATTTTGGGGCATTCAGTGTGTTCAGTATCGCGGCACTGTGCCGCAGCATTGGGGCAGACAATGAAGTCTGTGCCGCGGCACAATGCCGTAGCACAACCCCATGGTGCATCGAAGCACCGGAAAAACACGATGTTTTAACCCCCAAACCCATTCCATTTTTATTTTATCTGTCCCGTTTCTTCACCTAACGTCGTTCTCATGTCCCTAGACCCCGTTTAGCTAAATCCTTTGCTTGATTAGCTAGGAAACATGATGATTTAGACAGGTAGTCACTCAAGCCTTCCTCCTAGCTTGGGTTTTGATGTTTACACAATGGGCAGTGGACAAAAATCCGATATTCTCCAAATGGAAAATGTCAATGGGAGCTTGGAGCTTGAATCTTCATTTATAGATGTCAGTCGTGCTTGATTTACATGGTAAGTTGTTTCTCCCCATCCAAAATTGTGCTTTTATGCTAGTTAGGGTTTTGTAAGTTTCACGAATAATGAGATTTGGGGGGCTTTATATAGAATTAATGTGATAATCATGGAAAAAATAATTTAACTATGCTTAATGATATGTTAGAATTGATTTGGGTATAAAAAATTGATGATTTTGCTAAGCTAGGGTTTCTGTGAATATTAAAAATTGGGGAATTTCATGAATTTTGTGAAATTATCATAGGAGAAAGTTTTAATGCATGATTTATAATGTTTTAAGACTTGTTTAGAATGAATTAGACATGTGAAGCATGTGTTTAAGCCATGACCTAAATTGGGTTAAATAGGGTTTTTGTGTGTTGGCTATGTAAACCCTGAATTGGGTAAATGGAAAGCTTAATTGAGATGTTTAAATGATAATTATGTTATAAAGGTTGTAAGGAAAGAGAGGTTCCGGTGATAAGTTATGGAAAAACTCTGATTTAGCTAGTGTATAGCACATGTTTGATAACATTCTTCAATGAGAGTAATAATGAGTATGGAATTATTCACTTGGGACGTATATAGGTTTAGCCCTAAATCATATTCAGTGGTTTAAAAGAAATTAGTTTGAGCTATGTTTGTAATGAATGAGATTTTACCCAGGATGATCTAAGAAGGATGAAAAGGTATAGAGCTAGATGACTGGTTTGGAGGTAACAACCCTAGGCAAGTAGGCGCCTCTTGTTTTGTTTAATTGTATGATTGGTTGGGGATAATGAATATCTCATTGATTTGACTTCGGGCTTATATGTTTTGGCTAGGGATAATAGATATCCCATCTTTGTTCAAAATTGGTATTATTTGAATTTTGTGGGATAATGGGTATCCCTTATATTGAATTAATTAATGTTTTAATTCGAAATGAATGTCTAATATACGGGATAAAGAATATCTCTTTGTATATGTTGAAGTTTAAGATTGATTCGAAATGAGATGGATTGACTGAATGAGAATAATTGCAATTCCTTATTTGGTATAAATTGATGAACATATGTTCGTATCATTGACAAGGTTATGTCCTGGATGGATGATTGAGCAGTATGGTTATTCATTGAGGGTTAAATGTCTAGGCAGAATCAAGACATGAGTGTCATCCTCTAATTATTGGATTAGAATAATGAGGACATGCTCCTCAGAGTATGATAGGTGTATTATGTCTGTGATAATAATTGGATCGAATTATGTAAATTAAGAAGTGACTATTTTACTGTTTATTATTTGTGTCTACTTACTGAGTTGCCTGGACTCACGTCTTCTTGTTTAAATTTTTAGTTGACAGGTTAACCAAGGGACTTATGAGAAAGACTGAAGACCTTTGAATGATGTTTTTGAGCGATGGGATTAGAATCTCATTGTATAATTGTTTTAATGTGAATTTGTATAATTGTGTAAAATGATAATTGATGTATTAAAGAAATGGATTGGCACGTCTTAGAAAATGATGTGTAATATTGTGATAACATGATATGTTTCCCTTATAGTATAATGCCATCATGGTGTGATACAAATTCTGGGTTGTGGATAAGTTGGCCTAGTAAGATGTTTATGATTTGATATGTAATTATTGAAACTACAATTTTATGTATGATTTGGGATTGTAAACATTGATGTTTAGTAATGTATTTGATAAGTGATGTATATCAGGTATTGATATTGACATTTTAGGAGAAACTCTGTTGAAATTTCGTCAAAAAAATAGAGAATAGTATAGGTGTCCTAGAATGGGACGCGAGTACAACCACCCTAAAAGTGGGGAAATCCTAGTGAAATACAATACAAAATGATAGGCCGCGCCTCGAAAAGCGGGGCATGACAGCAATGCTTTACCCAGAGCACTTTCATTTGGAAATTGAAAGCACATCCAAATTTGCTAGATCCACACCGTATCTTAAGTTAGAGGAACATTTCCCAAAGATCGTCTCTTTGTCCAATGAGATGTTTGGGAAAGATCATTACTGATTATGGCATTGTTTCCAAAGCAATTGTAGTGCCAATTAATAGGAATTACTTTGTAAAGGAAGGGGATGACAAGCATTGCCCTCCTGTTTGTCCCCCTATCGGGATGATTCTACCACCTTTCATCTCACGGAACTTCAAGAAACCAATCTACTCACTGGATGCATTGTGGAGAAAGCCAAAAAAATTTCCCTTCAACTGGATGTGGCACAAAGCTGCGAGAGATTGGTAGATTAGTAGGTAGCAAAAATGGGTTTAAAATACGTGAATGCTAGAGCCACAATTGCTACTCTTTGGGCAGACTAGAGCAGAGGAGAACTAGAGGAACCCCAAGCAAGGCTCTTTAGGCTAGCTTTTCTTTTTATTTAATGTTTCCAAAGAAGTAACTTATTACTTTATCAATGAAAAATACTTTGTTATTTCCCCTTTTCTCTTCTTCATACCTCTCTCCCTATTTCACATTTTTTCTCCTTTTGTTTTTCGTGGAGTTGCCTCTACCACTGTCATCCGCATCATTATCATCTTGATATTTAGGCAGAATTTTTCCTGTCTCCTCATGTGACAGCCTGTGTTTTTGGTCATGCTCTAGGATGAGATAGTGTACAGCTCATCAGCTATCATGGGCTAGCAAACTAGATAACAGTGGTGGTCACGAAAGCTGCAGTTATTAGGGGACAAGAAAACATGGATGCAAAACTATACTTATCAACTTTCTTTATGTTTTCCTACTTTTCCCTCTTATCTTCTCTCTCCATTCCATGAACATCACAGTCGTCAATTTCCTTAGTCAAATCACTATTAGGAGGAAAATCATCCTTGAAGGTGAAAAGTTAGGTTGTTCAAGATTGAAGTGTAAGGATCTCTCCTTATTTTGTCTATGATTGGTTCAGCGTCACAGAAAAGCCATAAAAGAGGGAAAAGACACCAGCAATCACTCGTCTGTTCTGACCATACTTGGTTTTTCCACTGAAAGAGAAGGGTATTGACACTTGTTTTTCCACTGAAGGAGAAGGGCATTGACCCTGATTCTCAACACAAGACAAAACCAGTTTAGTTTTTTCACAAAAGGAAGAAGTAAAAAACAAGCATGCTTCAATCATTTGTTTCATAGAGAAGTTTAATTTCCAACATTATTAAAATTTGTACAAGGAAAATGAAATTGATCTAATAGTGAATAGCCAATGTGTAGAAATAATATAGCTATATATTATAAAATTATCATTAGCTGTATATTAATCTAACAGGATAACCATTTTTGTAAGAGACATCAGTTATTTCACTCTCAAGAACCAGTATACAGGTCTTATTGTTATTCTTTCAATAAAGGTTCAGCTGTCTAGTTACATAACCAAACTTAAAAAGTGAGTAACTCAATATACAAGAATATTTTAACAATAAGCAAGAAAAGTATAATTCAAGAGGACATTAAAAACCTGAGGAAATATTGCTCAGAAAAAATGAACGAGTGTTCATTTAACCAAAAGCCTTACTTATTCATATAATAACAAGGTGCAATAAATTTGGCACTGATTTGAGGGTTCCCAGTATTCGACCCTTCAAAACCCCAAAGACCACTTGATTCCACTTTAAATGTCAGTGGCTTCGCTCTATCCCTTCTCCCTGTGACCTATGAAATACAATTGTCAATAAGCTAAAATATTCAATTATAAAATTTTGAGTCGATGATTATTAATTATGAATGACTGCAAAAGAAAAACTAATAGCATCACGAGCAGCAGATTTTGTCTTATCATTACCCATTTATTTTCTGAGAGAAGTTATTAAAAGAAACAATAGCAAAGGTAAACAATTTAGCCTTCGACTGGAAAGGTTTTTCTCTTTTGAGTGCCTAATAATGAACTCTTCAACCAAGAGAAGATCATAACAGTTACTTGGAAGCAGATAAATTAGGCAGTAAACCAGAAAATTACACAAAGTACAGCATGGTGTTTTTGGATATGCAAAAATAAAGGGGAGTAATCAGTTAACTTCCAAAATAGAAATTGCACTATGTTCCCATAAAATGACACGCAATGATTTGGAACGAACCACTGCGATACCAAACTCATGTAGAATAGGAAAACTAAAATTTTAAAAGAAAGAAGGACGCTCTCAAGGAAAAGAAGAGAAGAAATTAAAGGAGAAAGAAGTGATGAACTTAAGAAGAATGGAAGAAGTAGAACAGAAGCATAAAATAATTAGAAGAGAACTTCATAAAGGAGCACAAAGTTACAAAAAACCAGAGAACTTGAATTCAATAACCTATTAGCAGAAGTATCTAAACCCTAATACATGCCTCTCTATTTATAAAGACAATTTTTCGAAAACATGAAATAATAAATCATAAAATAATGCTAAAAATATAAAATCAAATATAAATCCCTGATTAAGTGGTCCAAATCAAGAATGCAAAAATAAATAAAGAAATAATAAATCTTAGTGCATCGATCTCATTTCGTTCTTCAACACACAGTCGACCAGGTTCATGGCTAATCTAG
The DNA here is from genome assembly GCA_036873735.1 of Pouteria campechiana. Classification (NCBI taxonomy): domain Eukaryota; kingdom Viridiplantae; phylum Streptophyta; class Magnoliopsida; order Ericales; family Sapotaceae; genus Pouteria; species Pouteria campechiana. Next base: position 645,005 of record JAYJMB010000011.1, read on the forward strand.
TGCACAGCTTCATGCGGGAAAACATTGAGAGTTAAGCACAAAATCTATAATGGCAACTAAGATCTAAGAACATAGAAACAAGAAACAGGTAACAAAATTTTGTAGACTTTCAAAAGAATTTATGACTCAAGATTTAGGTTTTCCTCAATATTTTGGGAAACTAGGCATTAGCATGCCAATCTCCAGAAGATTATTTAAGAAAAGGCACTAAAACTAGCTTCAAAAATAAACATATGAAAGTAAGCCAGGGAGTGACTCAGTTTTGACTATAGGTATGAGTGATGGATGGAATTTTCCACAATGGAATTCTCTAAACAGCTCACTGAAAGGAGAAAGTAGGAAGATTGAATGTGGCCCCAAACATATAACTTTGACCATATCAAGGTCATTGAAGAGTGATTTCTTTTGGGTGTTTCAGTCAGCACCAAAAGGATATTAGAAAAGCTAGCAAATCAATATACTCCGATACTAATCTATTGGTAAAAAGCTTAGATGATGACAAAGACTCACATTAGATCAGCCATCGAATAATACCTTATGGTGTGCAAAATCAATGTGAGAAGGATCTGACACATTCTCCATAAGTGTATCATATCCATAGAACAGATCTCGTTGGATTGTTACCGTTGAGAATCCTGGGTCATCAAAATCCTCTGGCAACCTGATAAAACCAATAATATCAACCGTTAAGCACCAATGCAATGATGGAAAAACCTGGAACAAAAAGATGTGGAAATGAATATGCAGAGAAAAATACATGGGAGGTTTTGAAGCAGAAGCTTTCTCCCATCCATTATTGTCAGGCCAAACAAAGAGCAAGCCTTGAGAGACAAGTGTGGGTAGTCTAGTTGCACAAGCCCTTGGTGAGAGAACAGCCCGAGCCTCAGGGCCATCTGATGATGCCTGTGGGATCCGAGTGCATGATCCGCTGCCATCAAATGACCATCCATGATAAGAGCATTGTAAGCAGCCATCCTCGTTGATCCGTCCTTCCTACCACCGTAAAAACAATAAACATTTGGAAAATAACAAAATTATTATATTCACATAACAGCTGTAACTGAATTTCTTACAAATAGTAGTAGAGATCGAGTCCATACAAATTTCCATGAATTAATCAGAACGTAACAAAGGAAATGAGATGTTACAATTAATTCTTTTGTTAATGGGGTGCAATAATAATATAATCACTACATCTAGTAATTACGGAAGTACAATAAATAAAATGAGCATTGACAGCAGCTTTATCTTAACATCTCAATACCTATAGAGGGTAATAATTACTTGATAGCTTTAGACTTGTTAAGCAAATGGTAAAAGAAAAAAGAATGATGTTGGAAATTCAGGAAAGAGGCACAGTGAGAGCAAAATACAGAGAGAGGAGCAAGGCGGTGGGGGCATCGGTCATCGAAAGCAACCCAATCGCCAGACTTGGGATCTTTCCAGAGGACGATTTCGCGGCCGAGGAGCTGGAAAGGGGTGGGAACGCGAGGGTCGAGGTCTTCGATAAGGGAGACGGGGTACCAATGTTCTCTCCATGAGAACAATTGCTTGCTCTCCGACGACTCTTCTTTGGATTCTTCTTCTTCTTCCTTGAGAGTTGGTGGTGTTGGAGAGGGTGGAACTGCAACTCGAACAGGACCTTTGAATCTTCTGCCACCGCCCCTGCAGCAGTTGCTAATGAATGTGGAGGAGATCGTACGGTGCGCTTTTGGGACACGAGGAAGGGAATTGGTATTTTTGTTCAAGTTATTCACAAGCATGGGAAGAGACTGGACGGATAACGCGCTTGCTGCTGCCATCATCGTCTGCTTCTTCGCTGCAGCTTGAGTACTGTTTCGATTGGCTGCTGCAGTGGAACTTTTCTACACAGATTCTACTTTCTATTCTACACAAAGAGCGGGAGTTCTCTGCAGCCCAGTTTTCCTTTTTCATTATTATTAAAAAGAATATTTCAAATGGAGACTTGTTGGAGATCACTTGCGTAAATGAGTCGAAAAAGGGCAGGATAGACGCAACCTGAATTCGGACAAAATGGACTAGTCTACGTTGGCGATCGGGATTGCAACCTGAATTCGGACAAAATGGACTAGTCTACGTTGGCGATCGGGATTCCAGAACCAGGCATCAAAGGGCCCACCTTCGAGCCGGCTATCTCCACCGCGAACAATTATTGGAGGTGTTTTTAGGTGGTTTGTTCTACTTCCGCCTAATAAAGTCTAGCTGGTAAAGTTTGTATGCTAAAGCGGAATTCATTTTAAAAATGGCAAGTTTACGCTACAACCATTAGTAGCAATATAATGTTAAAATAAAGGACATAGTTATAAATTTACATTAAGAATATAATATACAAAACATATAAATACATATGTTTAATGTTTAATTTTCATATTCATGGAATTATAAAATAGAAAATCCGATCCATCTGGTTTATAAATAAACTCTTATTTCAGTTATGTGAAAAAAGTTTTTATTGTTTAATAACATTTAATTGGTTTTAATAAGGTTTAATATGGTTTTAAAATCTCTAATTAGTTTTCCAATATCTGTCAATTGGCTTGGCTTATATAATATCGGGCTTTCTTATTTTTCTCAATTTAGAGCGATACATCTTAATGAAATATTTGCATTTCATTTTATTATATTAATGAACGATAATTCTATTCTTGCGCTAGTTTAATGAACTTTAATATGGTTTAATGATATTTTATTATATTTAATAAAATTTAAATTAAAAGTTATGATTTAGGATCCTTCAGAGAAGTAGGCTCTAGTACTTTTTCAAATTGGCTTTTAATTTTTTTACAAGAACTGGATCATAATAAAAATTAGAATGCACTACGTTCTTACCATCTAAATTTATGTTGGATTTAATTTACTTATAATTATTTCATATTTATTTTTTATAACATTTTATTTAATATTCAATAATTTAATAGTGTTTGATAGGTTTTAGCAAAGTTTAACTTAATTTAACAAGCCTCATAGGTAATTAGGCTTTAGTTTTTAAAATATATTTTGCATTTTTTGTTTAACGTAGAAATGATAAATTATTTAAAAATGTGATGGGCATGCTGAAGTATTATAATATAGCTTTTCTTTTTATTTTCATTTTTAAATAAATTTAAATAAATATTAATTATATTAATATTCTTTAACCATGTTTAATGAATTTTAAATTAAATTAATGGACTTTAATAAATTTTAGTGACCTTTAAATATTTACTTAGGGAGTGTTTATTTTTCATATAATTTTAAATTTTTAAAATTTTTATTATAAATAAAATATATCATATAAATAACCATTCAAATTGTCCGAATAGGCTATTCTAATGGTCTGGTAGTGAACATATGCATCCTCTTAGCATTAGACGTAACCATTTGAATGGTCTATTTGGACCATGCCAATAGTCTAACAATCAATTATGATGAATATAATTACAATCCATCATTTTCTATGGTAAAAAACCTTAATTATCACTTGGAGTGAGTTCTACTAAGAAGCTAGAACTCTGGCGTTGTAGCAGGGTTGTTTTCATGAATTGCTTTGATTGTCAATTTAATGGTTGGCCGACGACAAATCTAACTCAATAGATGGTGCAATAGAAGATGAGTTTCACCATAACTGTTTTGCATGTCGCTATTATTGATGGATTTCACCAGTGTAATAGAAGAGAGACTTTACCACAATTGTTGTAAATGTTGCAACTGTTGATGGGCTTGCCAATGTGGTGGAAGAACTTTTGATGGTCATTGGTGGATTTCGCTTATAAGTAACGAGCTTGCTTGATTAGAATGGGTTCAGCCTGAGGAATATGACCTCAAATTTTGCTATTATATTTAAAACTTATCCGAGTCAATGCTAAAGAGATGGCATGGGATGGAAGGAGGAATGAACATGATGCAGCCAAGTTCTTTTAGGAGGACGAAAGGGAGGAACGATAGTTTTAGGGAGGAAGTTGAAGTACTTCAATTGGTCTTTTGTTTCAAAGATGTCATTGAAGGAGATTGTTGAGTCAACATTGATACCCCCTTGTTGGTCCCAAAGGAGAGGATGTGGTAAAACAAAAAATCAAGCAAGATTGTGAAATAAATGGATGCGCAAGTGCAGAAAAGGGATTGTAGTAGAAGCATGCTAGTATTGGTCCTTTTGTTAGGCTTAACATAAGAGGAAAGTGTGAATTAGGGATGTGCATGGGCCGGGTTTGGTTTGGGTTTGGACTTGCCCAACCCTAACCCTGTATGTAAAATATGTGTCCGACCCTAACTCTTACCCTACTTTTAAAATCTTCGACTAACTCTTACCCTAACCTTTTGGGTTCAGGCTTTTAATACATGCCCAAACGTAATCGTAAAAAGTGTGATAAACAAAAGCATGCATCATAAACAATACCAATGATCACATGCACCTATATATGCATATACAAGTCAAGCTGTGCAAACAAGCCAGATAGAGAGACAAAAGGATGTAATTCCATCCTTCCAAGTCAACTACATATCAGATCATGCATTCGTATATCTTGTTAAAAGACTCCAAGTTTTCACATAAAACAAATCCATTAGAAAGTTTTCATTCTTTTCTTGATTGTCTTCTATTACATATTAATACACACAGAGAGATATTTGAACAGTTACAATATATCTTATAAGCTAATACAAAACATTTATTGCAAATGTCATCATCACCTAAGACTTTTCCCAACTAGCTGGGATAAGCTAAAAAATCCTCTATTCATTCCACTTACTTCACCAAGTAAGATCGCCTTTGTGACATTGATTAGAAGGATTTTGGTTCGCGTTTGGTGGCAATGTATTAGTTGGACCTGGTTGAGATTTATTCTCCATTGTAAGCATCTTCATTGATGGGGATTGGGTGAGAGATTCAAGAGAGACATAGAGGGAGAGATGCAATCATGCGAAAGTAACGCTTACGCGCGCACAGAGAGAGAGAGATGGAGATTGGGGAGAGAGAATCAAGAGAGAGAGAAATAAAGGGAGAGAAATAGAGATGGGGAGATGGAAGAGAGAGAGAGAGAGAGAGAGAGGGAGAGATGGGGATTGGGGAAAGATAATCAAGAGAGAGAGAAATAGAGGGAGAGATGGTAGAGAGAATCGACGAAGAGAAAGAGAGAGAGATGGAAATATAGAGGGAGATGGGTTTCCTTTCCTTACGGAGATGAGAGAGATGGGAGAGAATGGCCAATAATGGATGTCACAAAATCGAGAGAGAGAGAGAGAGAGGGATGGGGAGTGATGGGTTACCTCGCCGTCAGCCGTCCGCCGATGATGCTTTCACTTAGCTCTTTCCAGTCCAGCAATGCTTCAACTCGGCAATTTAGGGTAGAAATGGGAGCGGGATGGGAGAGAACGGGAAAGGTGCAGGCGTCAGGGGTATTTGGCAATGCTTCCACTCGGCATCTCAGCAATTTAGCGTAGGAATGGGAGCAGGGCTGTGGGAGAGAACAGGAAAGGGGTAGGGCATAAGTGGTATTTGGATTTTTCATTATTTTTTTAAACATGACTGGGTTCGGGTTCAATCTGGGTACCCCAAACCTTGAATCCAGACCAACCTAACCACTCAATTAGGTTCAGGTCAAGCTAAACCCAGTTTTTTTATTTTTTTTGGAGTTTTAAAACCCAACCCTAGCCAAATTTGAGTTCAATTCGGGCTAAACCCAAACCCATGCACGCCCCTAGTGTGAATTGGGTTTATAAATTTTTTTTACTTAAACCCTTACTAGTTTAAATCCTCAATTCAAATTGTTTGTTGTGAAATTGTCAGAATCTAGCAAATAAATTAATCACAAATGGCAGGCATGATGTATATTCGATACAACTTCTCTATTCCACTCTTTCAAACACACACTCTTGTGTCATCGGTTCCACTAACTCAATTACAAATATAAACAAGTGTCAGTGCACTCTCCTAAATTCCAACTCTAGGGGGAATGAATATATTTGAACAAGATGATTGTGAGACATAGCTCTAACAATCTAATTTCTTCTTTTTAAGCTTAGTCTCCACTACCAACCCAAAGTAATAAACCAAAGTGGATTGAGAAAGGAATGAATTACACTTTTGTAATATCTCTTTGAAACACATGGAAAGCTTTCACAGAGGTTGAAAGTGCGGCTTGATGACTTGAAGACTTCTCTTCTTGTGGTTGAGAGCTTTACTGCAAATTTTATGAAAATGGAGGTTTGAAGGCTTTGAATGCTTAAGAGTATGAAGGTTAATGCTTGCAAATGCTTTCGATAACTTCTTCAACATTCCTTTATTATTCTTTTCATAAATCTCCTTGAATTTCAATCATTGTGGTAGTTGGAATGCATTTAATGCATTAGAACATTTGAAGCTTTTAACCATTGTAGTCATCAGGCACATGGTAGGCAACGTTTATTCGTAATAAATCTCACCACAAGTATATGATGTTAAGTTTTATAATATAATGATGTGAAGGGTTGTCGTCTCCATAGAGAACGTAAAGTTTTTAATATTCACTATCTATTGTAGTAAATAACTCTAATTTTATTTAGAAAATCAATGACAAAGAAATTGAATAAAAAGCAAAAATAAACAAAGCATATTCAAACTTTGGTGAAAGGAATTCAATTTATAAAAGTTCTAGAAAATTGATTTCACTTGTCTTATAATTATGTGTTCTCAACTCATTATATATTAATTATTTTATTGATTTATAAATAAAAAATTCTAATGTACTCAACTCCCTCTCTTGAGTGCTGAGTCAAATATATATCTCTAAAATCCTAATTTCAATATCTCTAAAAAATTAGGAGATCAAGAACATATCAAGATCTAAAATTCTTATAAATGATTTCACAAAACCTAAAAGCTCTCATGAGTTATCTATAATATCTAGATCTAATTTAGAATTGCCTCTCTTGAGTGTCAAATCCCAAATATAAAATCATTTTATAGATAGGTAATAAATTAAAAGCATTAAGTGTAAGACAATCACAAATAAACTAATGAAAACTTTAGTATTATAACTAATCAATCACACCATAAGATCCAATACAAGATTCATCTCTCCTCTGAAAAGAGAAGTTTAGCTCCTCATGATAAAATAAAAGACCTTCCAAATCAATTTAAACATAGCAAAAATAAAAAAAGAAGATCAATTAAAATAGAAGAATTTGTCTTTGGATTTCACCCAATTCATAATTGTACTCTCCCTTAAATTCTCTAGGTAACACATCAAAACTCTCTTCTAAACTTTTCTTTCTTTCACCAAA